>BMAW01053085.1:0-32808 GCA_019974015.1 Nephila pilipes
CTCTAGAAGAAGCACTTCCGTTCAGTTACATGTTATTGCTCTTTTACAGACGATTTAAACCAAAGTGACCCACCTTTTTCAATATTCTTTATTAAGATATATATTTTTGCCAGATCATAGTTTGATTTTAGATAATTTACTGGCAACGGATATAAAAAGATTTAATAGTAATGTCACAGTTTAAGAGGTAAAGACGAGGCAATTGATAAATGGTGTTGCAAATTATGTTTAAGATTTATGTTTGAAAAAGATTTTTAAATAAATGTGATGTCACAAAAACAAATCATTTTTAATGGTGCTAATACAGTACAGACTATTGATTTCCACCAAGATGATTTAGAAATTCAGATGTCTTATTCAGAGGAGAATGGCAGTGAAATGCACACATTCTCCATAAGAAGAATTGGAGTGCTTACCTCAATCAATGTACTGCTAGTCTTCTGAGTTTCTAAAGCCAAAGAAGATGGCTGGAATTGCCTGAAGAAGTTGTTTAGTAAAAATTACCTGTTGCTTTGAACTTTTTCCTTTGCCCGAAGGATTATCGGCGTGAAAGTTCTTCGATTTCAACCAATTTTTCTTCACGGACTGTTTTTCTGTGCTGTTCTGACATCACCATACTGCTTTGTTTATTCAAAAATTATTATCATCTGCTTGAGTAACTTAGTTATTAATTTTGCCATTTGATTATTATGTACATAGAATTGTTTGTGGAAATGTTTTCTTCGTAGTCTAGCAACCAGGCTTGTCATATTTTATTAGGTTGCCAAACTGGTAAAGTTTTTAAGTTCTCGCCAATAACATCATTTTACCTATGGATTGCCAAACTTCTAACAGGTTCTCCAACATGGCATTCATAATAGCTAGTGGAAGCAAAGTTTACAAAGTGTTAGCTGAAGAATTGGGTTTGAACGTAAGACCTGAATTTAAAACCTTCATTTATATAAACTGATTGGTAGAAAATCCTGATTATAATGAGGATTAAGATTTTATGATCATTAAGACATTTCATAATTAGAATAATTTAGGAGCAATTTTACAGTATAAAATGCAAGAGTAATTTTTAAAAATATCATTTCAGGAATTACATTCTTATTGTTATTAGATGTGTTTTTCTAATTTTATTGTTAAAATAATGAATTACTAACTTTGGCTGGAGGTGCAACTTTGCTAACATATTCCATCTGTTTGATAAAAATTAATGGGAACAATGTCATTGATAATTAAAACAAATTTATTTTATATATAAATAGTTGATGTGGAATCAAGAAGCAATTTTGCTATGTATTTCCATGATATATATACCCAGTGCTTTTAGAAAAATTTATTTTTCTTTACATCTGTAGAATTACAGTATGTATGACTTTCTAATAGACTTTTAATATTGCAGATGTTAATATTTTTATGGGAATATTTTGTTAGAAATACATCTGTGGTATTTGCTGAATAGAATTTAGGATTTTAATTCGAAACATGTTACATTAAATTGCCGTACTGACGATGATTTTAATATTTAATTAACTAATTCAAGTATTAAAATAAAGCCATGTAAAAGGTTTAAAGTCTTATTCTAGAATAATTGTTGATGAAGGAAATTAATTTTTAGAGTAAGTTTGAAAATATTTTAAAAATATTGTTATTTCCTTTCGCACGCGACATCTTAAAACTGTATGTATAAGTTGTTACCTTATCCAAAAGCTTATTTACAATCTAAGCCAATAAGTAGATATTTCTAATATTTCAAATCATCTCATCTAAGATGTCGATAAATATTATGGAATGTAAAAAATAAATAATTTTTTCTTTGGAAAAACCTAATTACATTCTGTTCGGCGTGAGAAAAGTTAAAAACAACATAAAAAATTCTAGTTCTAAAATTGCATATAGTTCTTGCTTTCAATTGGAAATAAAAACAATTAAAATACATTTAGGCTAAATGGACAAAAATAATGACAAATTGCCCCCCCCCCCCCGTTTTTCACCAGTTGTATTTCGATTATTATAATAATTTTATTTATTTTATGCAAGTGTTTTTTGTCTTGTTTCATTGCTTATTTGATGATAATGTAGAAACTATTTTAAATTTAAATAACATGTTTCCCTTTTTAATGCACTGATTGCCACCCAAAATGCAGCACTATGAATTAAGCATCTGTTGAAACTAACGATAGAGGGCGCTAGGTGCCAAATGTGAAAAAGAAAAAAAAAGAGTTATGTTTAGTTCTGAGTAAGTGAGTAAAGGAAGATATTGAAAGCGAACTATGTTAGTGATTTTGTTATACCTGCGAAGTAGGATATTTACTAATAGTTAATGTTTGTGTGTTGTGACATCTTAAAGTTAAATTAAAAATAATTGATGTCAATAGAGTTATTTCCTTGTCTCTGTGTGGATTTATTCAAACTTCAACATATTGACCTGATGATGATGACCACCGTCTGACAGGTAGGAACTTTTGATTTATTCTTTGAATGCGAATTGCAGTTTTAACACAAATTTTGCAGTTTTAACTTTTTAATGCACTGATTGCCACCCAAAATGCTGCCCTATGAAGGAAGCATCCAAACCATGTGAAGTTTTCACCTTGATGGGATTTACAAACAGGGCAGAAGTTTTGCTCTTTCCTCTCCCCCACTAATAAAAATAACTATTAAAAGAAATAAATTTTTGATTATATATATATATATATCTTGAATAGTTCCTGCAAACAAAAAGAAACATGTTTCTTAAAAGCCATTAAGTAAACTAAAAATAAAAATTGAAAACAAAAAAAAATCTAAAAAGGTTTTATTTCTGACTTTTAATTTTGCGAACTTTTCGATTAAAGTTTTAAAATTTGCTCTGCTAATTCATATTCGTTAGCCAATGGAGCCGAACAATTTTATCTATCTTAAAGAGTTGTGGAATGTAAGATATTTCTTATTAATTTTAATGTTTAGAAATTCCTCCCACCACTTTGCCACTCCTTTTTGCAAAGAAAGCAAAATCTTTAAAGCTATATCAAAATTTGATGCAAAATGTAGAACTGAAATTAGTTTTAAAACTTGATTTGCCATTTTTTTTTGTTTTTTTTTTTTTTTTTGCTTAGTAAGGCCGAAACTGACACCGTTTCATCTGTTCGATCAGGCGCGTTTATAAATCAGTTCTTCAACAATCATCATTATTATTTCCAAATCTTAAGAGTTTACTTAGTACATTTTAGAGTTATTTCTTAAATCATATATAATGTACAAAAACATTGAAAATAATTCCTGTGAGTACTCGTTAAACCAAATGTCTATTACAAAGCATTTATCACGTGATCTGTTGTAAAAAAAAAAACTATTTTAATTTAGGATCTACCGCCGAATCCCTCTCCCCCCAGTATCACTTACTTCACAGTCAAAATTAATATTTATTCAGCGAACTCTGTTAATTAATAAGTTAGCCGGGATCTCGTCGGCCAATTCTCTTCCATCATTCAGCATTTCATTTAAGCCATATCCGCCCGTAAAAATCTTTACAGTTTTTAGAGTTTCAAAGCAGATGGAAGATCATAATCTTTTGTCTCAAATAGCTTGCTTATTGGATTCTTGCAATTTAAGATAATGGAGCATAAGAACTAGAATTGTTGAACAGAATATGATAATCCAGAAGCTTCGTTCTTATAGAGTTGTCAATTTCAGCATTACTATATCCAACTTTCCTAAACATTATTCCATTTCATAGCTTTCAGTTGATTCACTAATACTATTAAAAACATTTTTGCGAACTTTTATACAAGTATCATTCGTAGTTATAGTTTTGAGAAAAGATTTAAATTTTATAGAGGCAATTTTCAAGAGAAATTAACAGAATCTACTTAAAACTACCCATCTTTGTACTTTACACCTTCACTGTTGTTTTATTAAACTTCCTTATTCCTGAGCCCCCCCACCCACTTTTTTTTTTCTCTGGCTGATTTTGTGCGAGACAACGAATATGTTTTGAGTCGTGAAAATGGTATCAAAAGATAACGCAAAGTATAGTAGCTTATAATTATGCCAAGGGTTTTAAAAACGCCTTACATACCTTTGATTCCTTTGTTAAAAATCACAACAGTAATACAGCTACCCAAAGAAAATGATTTTAACCCCCAAAAAAATTCTCTTGTAACAATTAGCCATTAACAACCGTTAATGAATGCGGAATATTTGTTATTGGGGTACATAACCCTCACGAGCTTTAATCCCAAGTAAATTAGGTTGACTGAACTGTGGTTTTTCACTTGCCCAGGAGTTAAAATATGAAGAGTAAAAATAAATTAATGAGCAATAGTATTCTATTTTTTTAAAGTTGTGAATTTGCTTTCTGAAATTTAATATAAATACTTGGATAAATTTTGGTTATTAAAATAGTGATGTTGCTAATAAGCTATTTTTATGAAATATTTAAGATAGAGAGATAAAAACTATTAAAAATATTTTTAGGATGGCGGCAGTAGATATTTTTATCCTGCTTGCTCGTCCAGTCTGGTTGTTAGGTGAGATACTCTCTCTAGCTTAAAAGGGTGTGTTCTGATTGGTCGTTATAAAGTTTGGTTATTTGAGGGTGAGTGAGTTCGGATAGATAATTTCAGAGTGGGAAAAATCTAAAGATTTGAAAATTAATATTTCTGTGGGTCTATGAAGTAGTTGGTTATTTCTAATTGGGGTGTCTTTTTCTATTGCTTGGATGGTTCTATTTGTGGAGATGTCATTTTTATGGTAGAAGTTTATTGATAATTTTTTGATATAGTTTTTAAGTGAAGTATTTTATGGAATTTCTGATATCATGATTTCTCATGTACCAGTTTACTTTTACTATCATGCGGAGGGCTACGTTTTGTGATTTTTCGAGCATTTCAAGAGTAGAATTTTCACTCTGTGACCAGACTGGGAAAGCATAAGTCTTATTATCAGGGTGTGGATAAGCAATTTGTTACTTCTACTTAATGTAGATTTTGGCCAGATAAGGGGATATAAAATTTTAATTGCAGTTTTATATCGTTTTTTTTTTAGTTTGTGTTACATGTTGTTTAAAAGTGAGTTTTTTACCTAACGTTAGTCCAAGTTATTTGGTGGATAGGACCAAGGGATATTTTTGTTTTCTAAATAGATGTCAAGTTCATTTTTTGTAGTTTCTGGAAAAGAAGATGACCTCTGTCTGGGAAACGTTCCGTGAAATTTTCTAAGTAGAGTACCAGTCTTCAAGTCCCTTTAGGTGTGCGTGGCCTTTAGTTGCGGAGTTACAGTGTCGTGCTAGTATAGCAGTGTCATCTGCATACATGCATATTTTGGTGTTGTGGTGTATTGGGATGTCGTTCCCGTAATAATTGAAGAGGGTTGGAGACAAAATTCCTCCTTGAGGGAGGGACTCCAGCTTCATTAATTCTTGGATTGGAATAAATTCCATTTATGACGACACAAAACTTTCTATTTTTTAAATATGAGTTTAAAATTTTAATTAGCTAGGGGGTATTAAATTTGATGAGTTTGTATATTAATTCTGTGTGCTAGACTCGGTCAAAGACTTTCTGGATATCCATTCAATTTGAAATTACAATCTCTCGACAAAAACAGCCCCCCAAGACTTGATAAAATTCTAGTTTAAACTATTAAAATTTTTCCCTTATTTGGAAAACAATTGCTCCTTAATATTTTAAATAACAGTTGTTCCAGTTTCATCCCACTGGATTGGACCCGTTCTATATAATCATTCCTATACTGAAACCTCAAGTGAATCTAAAAGGGATTTTTCTTATCGTCCCATTTCTCTCACTTATGTCATCGCAAAATTATTAGAAAGAATGATCCTACACAGAATGCTCCATTATAATTTTCGAAATATAATTTTTCATGAGAACAACTATGGATCCTTAGAATTAGTCCCTCCTCCAGATTCGTTATGGCTATACAATAACTAGAGAGAGAAAGATTTTATTTTTTAACTGCCCTAATCTGCTTACAATTCAATATGGCTAAGTGGACTAATTTCTAAACTAAAAACATTCCTGTAAATTATTATTGTAGATAAGAAATCTTCATTAGAGAACCATCCAAGTGTGAAACCATCTTTTAAAAGTCATCATTAATAACTGGGGCGTACCCCAGGGCTATACTCCTCATATTCATACATTACTTTTCATGATACTTGTGCGTGACATTGCTCAAAATGGTAATATTCTAATCTGTGTAGATTATATTTTTATTTATAGTAGTGATGATAATTGGAATAGAGTAATAGAAAAAACAAGAGTCTATAAATCGAAATATACTTTGTGTTTAAAGTTGATGTTGATTATGTCACCAGAAAAAGCTAGAGTAATTATTTTTTCAAGAAATAGAAGCACCAAACCTTGCAGTTGACAATAGACGGTTATAAAATTTCTGAAGTTTCGCTTCTAAAAATAATTGATGTAATTTTTGACTCGCATTTCATTTGGAATCGACATACTACTTACCTCTGATAAAAAATGATTGCAGTGCTTAGATGCTATTAAAGCAATTAAAATAAATTCAATTGAAAAAGAAATTTTGTCGAATTCCAGAATTCGAAATAAAAAAACTCCCAGTACTGGATATGAGCTATTCCCATGCCAATCCAGCAGTGGAATGCGATTATCATGAAACCACTTTTTGAACTCAGCTGCAACATGACATGAAACTTGAATCTTTTTGAAAAATGAATGACTTATTCCGTAACAGATCCGATTTAGACTCAAGCACTTCATTTAACCACTGAGAACACGGGCTGGTAAGAGTAACATTAAAACACGAGTGTTAGGTCCCATACATTTATCTTTCAATGAATGCAGGACCTCGTCTCAAGACAGAATTAATGATATTCCTCTCAATTCGGTACCACCCTCCTTTCCCAAGATTTACAGCTAAGTATAAGATTCCTAATAATTTTAAAATCTTAATGTGTAGGCAATTGTAGTGGAAATTTTGTACATCGAATGTTGTGCGTTTATTTAATTCGAAATTGAGTGAGGAAAATCATCCTCGTGTCGATCAAGACGGTTCCATACATTTATCTTTCAATGAATGCAGGACCTCGTCTCAAGACAGAGTTCATGATATTCCTCTCAATTGGGTACCACCCTCCTTTCGCAAGATTTACGGCTAAGTGTAAGATTCCTAATAATTTTAAAATCTTAATGTGTAGGTAATTGTAGTGGAAATTTTGTATATCGAATGGGGTGTGTTTATTCAGAAACTAAATGAGTAATTCTTTTCCACCTGTCGATCTAGCAGGTCACATGCATTCCTTTCTCCATGTGCGGAAAACCTCGTTTCAAGAGATTGTGTTTGATCCTTCTCTGACGAGAGCCCTCCTTTCAATTCTAAGATTGATATTTAAAGCCTAAGATCTGTGAGACAATGTTTGGGTTTTAGATCCAAATTGTAAAACAAATAATTAAATACCTTTAAAATTATGTTAAAATTTTCTAAAAAGATTTTGACATAGTTATTTTCATTGTTGCTGATTGGCGTTTTCACTCTTTTGTAAGAATCATTTTGCTCTTGTCCTGTCACTGATACTGTCTCAGCGTTCAAGTTGTGAGTCTTGTTTTCTTCCTGTTGTCGACGATAGAATTGGATACGATAACCGAAATTACACTGAACTTCAAACTCTTTTACTAAACTTCTAAAAAAATTCATAAAATATTGACCGTTTTTGATGTACATCAGGGGTGTCAAACGTGTGGCTTGTTTATCTAATATAAAACATGAAAATATCGTCTTTCATGCTACGAATTGTTTGTCAAAAATATTTTAACATTTTTCTGAAAATTCACTGTATTCTCGAAATTCAGTTTCGGAAACAGTGACTAATTTTTCCAATAATTTTAAATATCATAAAAGCAAAACGCTTCTTGTTTTGTAGTTTATATGTCTTTGACGAGAATACGGATTTTGTAAGTATAGGCTAATTAGCTACCTTTTATTGTGCATTCGAGATGTATTTTGTAACATGTTTGAGAACATGCTAGGATTGGTGCAGAAATATGTGACACTTGCACAGGATAAGATGTATTTAATTGTGTTTTTGATCTCCTGCAAAAATATAATCTAACTCCGTCGTAATTAACTTTTATATTTACAGAAGGAGTTCCGATGACTGGGAAAAAACAGTGGCTTCGTTATATTATTTGAAGAAAAAGGAAAAGAAAGAAAAAGGAAATCGAAATGAAATTTATGATGGATGTAATATAAATTTTTCTTATTGTGCATTATACATCAAGAAATATTATGTGCAAATATGATGAACATTGAACACGTGTTAACACTCATCAAAAAAGTTACAAATTTCATAAGTTCGAGGCTAGAACCAGCAGTATTTCAAACTGCATTCATAAGTGAATCCAACGCTGATTATTTTGGTCTGTCATACCATACCGAGGAATGTTGACTACCGTTCTCTTGAGCTCTTATATAATTCTGATATTTGAAAGAAACAGGCGATTTCGTAATCAATAAAAGTCGAGTCACAAGCCTGTATTTTCGACACATGATTCCTATATGTATCCTTCATGGTCGATTTAGCAAAATACTTATATGATTTAAGTTACAACTGCATAGAACAGTTGAGATCATTGTAAACAAATGCAATAAAGTAAAAACTTCCAAATGCAAGCTACTTCTGTGGCTAAAGCAGTTAAAATATACAAATGTAACCAACTTTTCAACATGCAAAATGAAAAAATATCTTTAAGAGAAACCACATCATTCAAAAGTACGGAGAAAAAAAATATTAAGTCTTATAAATAAACGAATTTCAAACACGATTTGTCGATTTTAAATTACTAGAAAATACATTTTTTCTCTTCAAGTTTATTCAATAGATAAAGAAGCAGTACCTAACGAGAAGCAAATGGATTTTTGATAATTTATTAGCATCGCGAGGACCATTGTTGATAGACCTCGTCACTTTGTTTCTCTGTCAAGTGAGATGGATGGTACCGGAGCTAGCACCTCCCTCTCTAAACTTCCACGCCATATTTTACGCGCATTTTAACATATTTTATGTGCTTTAATCTTCTACAAGGTGGGTCTTTAATGGCATCGGAGCTCTAACCCAAAACTCGATTGAAACATTACGCAAGTTCACGACAATGACCACGACGGCCACTGAGATGCAGATGGAGCTCATTGAAAATACAATGTGAATCGGAATTATAGGTAATATTCAGGGAAGTTGACGTACCAAATATTTACCTACAAGGTTTGAAAACACTCGAATTTGCATATGATATTTCTATGTTTACAAATACTTATGAATGTAAACAGTTATTTTCACTTATGAAAGAAAATATGTCTCCTATCAGATCTACAACTTTTGGCAATAGCATTGGGTCAAGTTTAAAAGTAATTTTTACAATTAAAATTTCTCCTCAAGTAGAAACACGATAACAGACAAAAAATGCCAAATTTCTTAGTAAAAATATTATAATTATCATTGTGTGTGTGTTATTGTTTTTTCAAACATATTTATCGAAACAAATTATTTTCTGTGATAATTTTACGGTTCGCATGTTTTTTGTGGTTCATATATAACATTGCTAGTTTGGCCCATGTAGGACTTTGACACCCTTGATGCAGACAATGCGTTGCCAAAACAACTCTCTTCAGATGAATTAAGTGTATGTTCAAGGGCCATGATAGCCGTAGGGATGATTTAAAGCTGGGGAAACTTTGGATCACCGTTGTAAAGGAATACATTGAACGTGTGCGGACGCTTCTCGATAATCTCAATTCCAATAATCCCAGATGAAATAAATGTAACAAAATCGTCAATGTGGTGGTCATCAAAGTCTTAGGGATCATGCACCTCAAGCATATATATAATTTTGTTTCACGCCTTCTGAATTGGACTTTTCTCATTCTGCTGCGATTGTTCACGAGTTTCTGGCTGAAAATTCAAGTTTGATCTTCCTCCTTACTCTCTAGAGCTAGCCCCGTGTTATTTTTTCTGGGTACCTAAATATAGAATCGTCGTGCGAGAACACCATTGGAATGATTGAGACAACGATTAATCAAAGGTAGAGCCAAACTTTTGAAGACTTAAGAGGGATGCTTTGTAAAATGGAAACTATTATGGAATAAGTGCATTACTTCAAAGATTCTTTGAAAGAGATAAATTTCTTTTTATTTAATTTTGTTTCATGAAGTAGTTATAACCATAAATCGCGAATTTATTATATGTGTATATGCATGTATATGTATGTGTATATGTATTCATATTCCCTTTAATTTATTTTCCCAATTTATGCTATATTTTAACTGACATAGTAATGCGCCCATCGTTATTTCGTGACGTCATTCCTTTTAATCTTAAATTTATGCATTCACGTAACATCAGCATTTCTCGCACTCACAACCAATAGATATATTCCCCTACAGCTATTCAGACTACTAGTAAAATACCTAACGATGCCTACATCTTTAACCATGTGATCTAGCTAATATTTAATTTATTTTCCCAGGAGAAACAAAAAAGAAACTGTCACTTTTTACCAAAATTATCAGAGTGGCTGGTGTCCTCCACTATTTAGATGTATCTGTCTCTCTCTCGTCTAAACATAAATAAATTCATTACTCTTAATATATAGTTACTTTAATGTGCACTGATATAAAAACCGAATAAAAAAAGACGAATGTGTATGATAAACAAAAAATAAACATTAATCAAAACAAAATTATGTTATACATTTGATTTTACTATTTGATTATATACTGAACATCATTATTTTTCATTCAATCAGCCTAAAATTAAAATGTTAGCTCTCCTGCAAAGAGTTTTGAAGAACTTATCTGTATTTTCCTAGTGAATATAGAATGACTTTTGATGGATATTTTTTCATGGAGATAAAGCAAGTCAAGGCAACGAATAGCGATCGATGTGCAACTGTTCAGTATATTTGGATATTTAGTGCTCCTTTTGTACATCATGTACATTCGTAGCAAGCTATATAATAAAATAATAGGAAAATAATTCATCATATATTAATTCTTGATTAATATTTCTTAAAAAAATTTACAACAATTTTTTTAATATGCAAATCTTTTTGAATTAACAGATACATAGCTGGATGTAACCACGCTTTTTAAAAGAACCAGAAATATATAAATTAAAGAAAAAGAACTTGCAACTTAAAAGAGTAAGAAAAGAACTAAAAGGTAAAAAAAAAAAAAGAATTTTTCACCTAATAAGGAATTAAATGAAAACATATTGAAAATTGATTTTTATCAGCGTCATAAATAAACTAAAAAGTGGAGATTTTCTATTTAGCTGAATATCATTAATCAAAAACTAAAGTTTTAGCTGTATGGGAAAATGTTCACTTTTTATTTATATTGATGAGAGATTGTTATTTTCATTTATTTCTTACTAGACGAAGAAATTATTTTTTATTTTTTAAATCTCTTTTTATTCTTTTGTTATTAAGATGTATTTTTTTAAACTTATACATATTGCTTCATACTTTTTGGTCTTTATTTTCAAAAAACATGTGAATTTTTTTTTAAATTTCTAGCTTTATAATTGAATACTCTATTGTCATCTAATCTAAGGTTGTATGAAGAATGTTCATATTTTTGCTTATGGGAAAGTGGGTGAAAAATTGATGATGAAAAAATTGTCAAACTAATATACTGTGCATGGTTATAAGAAACGTTGGGAAACAAATTGATATCTATCGGTGACATTGAAAACTTTTTTCACATTGCGACAAAAATACCCTTGAATATGTTTTGATGAATTCTCATTTAAAAGGTTAGGAGTTTCTTTTAACATATTACCTATATTTGGACTCGATGAAACACGTGGATATAAGAAACAGTAAGTTTGAGCTGCTGTAGCTGATATATTAAGTATCCTATCACACACACAAGCATGTATTTAGACTCTCTATAAATACATAAATACCAAAAAAGTGTTTGAAGTATTGAAAATGCTTCTAACAGGTTCAATACGTATTCTTACGTGATTCAGTCATTTGAAGATTAAATCAAATCACAAACCACTTTTTCACACAAGGAAAAAAAAAAAAAAAGATTAACATTTTCTATGTTTCATTTTGTGAGCAAAAGTGATAGAATATATTTTTTCGTTAAAGCTTCGAACTTGTTTCCACTGATGAAAAAAAAAATTCTGCCAGATTAAAAAAAAAATTCTCATGATAAGCTCTCGATAAAACATCCTTTACTTCTAATACTTTTATCAGTGGTTATAAATTATGCTTTTAATAATAATGAGATATTAATGAGATTTTTCAAATAACTATTTTGAACAAGAGCGTAAAAATTTTTTGTGAGTTCTAAAGAGTGTGGGTGTGTTATTCACATGCTTGTAATGCTATGTATTGGACAGCACGACCCCGGAGCCGCTTCATACCCAGTTGGAACTCTCCTTTTAGCTTCTTCCTAGCATTACTTCGGATTGTCTTTTCCTTCAATGCTAGCTTTGAAATCAAAAGGCAATTCTGCCAGGGGTCGAGTGCGGAGGATAGTTTATCGCAGTTTTGCATCAAAACTATACGAATAACAGGTGCATTGTGGGGGGGGCACCAAGAACAATTTTTGTTTGCGGACACTCTTGTGCGTTTCAACGACCAAGCACTACACCATCGTTGATTACTGCACTCACTGTCATCATTCATCTGCAGTAAAACAAACCAACAATGTCTTCAACCGAGAATTTTTGGAAGCGGTTTTCCTCCACCGTTTTGAGTTTCCGCCTGCGTAGTGTTCTCTCTTCCTTCCCCGAATTTCCGAGACCACTAGAGTACATTGTATCGAGACAAGCAATCGCATCCTAAGCGTTTTGCATCATTTGATAAGTTTTATTAGCAGATTTGCTAGCTTTAAATAAAAGTTTCATCGCATACCTCTGCTCCAAATTCATTACAACTATAATCCACAAATGACTCACAAAATGTATCTTGAATCACGCTCAAAATATATACAAACCAGTACTTGTCAACCTCACTAAAAAACTATTTTACGTCTCCGCTTGTGTGCGTGTATCGTACCCATGAAGCACCCCTTACCCAGATGTTACAAAATCTGTTTTAAACATTTTAGTCCCCGTATATGTATTATTATATGTTTCTCTCCTCATTTAATTGTCCCGGGAGGCGAAGACTTGATCCGTATACCAATTCCGCTGTTGAGGTCTTCAGGTCTTCCCTCAAGACCGTCCGGAGACCCAACAGGACAAGAGGAAGCGCATCCAGCCAATCTGTTTTATGGCAAGTCAAAGCTTGTTTTAGGGGACGATGTAGGCGTTCTATCATCCCATTGCACTGTGGAGTATAAGAAGCGGTACGAGTTAAATGGATGCCCAGAAGTTTTGATAAACATGTAAAGAGACCAGATTCGAATTGCCCGCCCCTATCACAAGTCAACCTCTGAGGCGTGCCGAATCGAGAAACCCAGGTGTTTACAAACGCCCTAGCCACAGTCTCCGCCTCCATATCTGGTATAGGAGATGCTTCGGGCCACCTAGTAAATCTATCTATCATTGTAAGGCAGTATTTGTAACTGCGCACAAGAGGCAATTTAATTATGTCTAGATGGACGTGTGCAAACCTCTCGTCAGGTACAAGGAATTGCGCTAAAGGGGTCTTGGTGTGTAAGTGTACCTTAGACTGCTGACAATCGATGCAAATTTTGCACCACATGCCTATATCCCTATTCATACCTGGCCAAACATATTTAGATGTTATGAGGTGTTTAGTAGCGCGCATCCCTGGGTGAGACAAACTATGTAACTCATTAAAAACTTTGCGTCTTAACTGATGTGGAACATAGAATCTGTTAACGCCTGTAGAGCTATCCGCATATAACGATTTAGCGCCATATGGCATTTGAATTTTTATCAGCTTACCACTGAATTCCATTCTATCTTCTAAAATTGATTTCAATTCCTCGTCTTTTTCCTGAAACTTTGACCATGACTCCAAATCAGACAGAGAGGAAAATTGTATTTCATTAATCCTCGATAAAGTGTCAGCTACAACATTACCCTTACCTGGTAAGTACCTAATGTCTGTAGTGAATTGTGAAATGAAATCTAGATGTCTCAAACGTCTGGGAGGGGCCTTTTCATGTTTCTGTGAAAACGCGAAGATAAGAGGTTTATGATCTACGTATAAAGTAAAAATACGAGCTTCTAACAGATGTCGAAAGTGTTGTATTGCACTATAAGCTGCCAATAATTCTCGGTCGTAAGTAGAATATTTGCATTGTGCAGATGATAATTTCTTTGAAAAGAATCCAAGAGGTCTATGATACTGGAGGGGGAGTGTGTAGCGACTTCCTTCTACATCAGCGCCACTGACTAAAAGGCCTTACTCAACCAGCCCGAGGAGATATCTTTTTGGCTTGATTGGTAGGCCCGTCGCCTTCGGATCCCTTGGTCCAGGGTTCGAATCTGCGCTGCCGTTTCGCGACCTCCACATAGCGTCCAATACCCAGATGTTACAAAATCTGTTTTAAACATTTTAGTCCCCGTATATGTATTCATAAAGAGTATTTATGACATTTGCCTCATCGTAATGAAGAATAAGAGTACTCGTCATGAATTTGTAGATTAAAATAAAAATAATTAATGAATTCGATAGCTGTTTTATACAGATAAATATTCAAATATTTCATGTAAATAATTTCTTTAATATAAATTTTTAATGTGAGTAATTTTAATTTAAATAATTTCTTTTAATATTAATAAAACAAGAAACTCGTGAGCAAATTAGCGTTTAGTACGAAATTGTTTATGTTTCCTAAGAAGTTTAAAACTTTTATATACTTAAAAATTCGGATAAAAGTATGCATTTTTGAGATTTAGGTCTTCTTTACTGAATATCCGGCAAGTAACATTCGTAAATTATAATAAAATAAATTTTGTTTTGATTTCTCAAATTCCGCCTTTCAGATTTAGAGAAGAAAACTTAGAGACGATATGAAAGTTACAAATGAACGTGTTTCAATGAGTGAATGAAATAGAAAAAGTAGTTTTGTTGCGTAAGGAACAGTGCGATTACAGAAAATTAAACTATATCGCACTCATGACCAAAGTCTTAGTTAATAATCAAGTATTTATTATGTTTCCTGATATATTCATTTATGTAATTCATCTCGAGAATTAATTAAATATAGAAATGCCTTACTCTACCGTAAAATAAATGTTTTGTATTTCGGGCCGAAGATGACTTTATAAATGACTTAAATATACAAAATTCTACATCCATTGCTATGAGTATTTTAATTCCTTAAATAGTTACTGGAAATTCATGTAAATACCATTGTACAAATACTTAATTGTGTGATTGGTTGAAATTTTTCTAATGCACCCTAATGTATGGATGTATTGCGATGATTGATTTAAAGTCAGTAATTGCTGAAAAAACTAGCATAAAATGATTTAACATAAATTGAGTAATTTAAATAAATTTAGAAAAATCAATTTATAGTTACTCTTTATTCAAATAATTTACCATTTAATTTTCAAAAGTATTCACAATGTGTAAAGGGAACTCTGTGTTAACTCTTTCAACATATTAAGCTGCAATTTTGTGTTTTGGGTATCTAATCTTAAAAATACGAATGAAAATTATTTCACTTACTCACTGGGATTGCTTAAATGCTATCTAAACATGTTTATCCTTTTGAAATTCTGTAGAATCATCAATATTTCTGAAGACGTGGTACTTTAAGCAACCATTACAAAAAGATGGCGGCGTTTAACAGCTCGAAATTTTATTTTATTGTTGCTATTCTTTGTTGACATAACTAACAAAAGCATTGTTTGAAACAATGGGGCTTTGAAAACAAATACATTATTTGATAACAATGAGTACTAACCGTTGTTGACTTGCTTGTTTAAAATGTATCATTTCTAAAATTCCTATAAATCATATAAATAGGAAAATTAGTAATATATTTGGGAGGGGGAAATGAACTAAGTGCATCATAAGTTTAATTATTTAAATAATTTTTCATGAAATTAGAACGTTTTCTTAATCATTCTTCAGTAAGCCTATAACGCTCTGAGTCCTTATGAATATTATTATTATTCTAGCTTAAGAATGAAACCAGATGAAATTGGATCACTTGTTACAATCATTTACGTAATAAAGTCCTTAACCAAATATTATAACTATTATGTGCTATTCTTTGAGAGCAGCCAATAGTAGAGTTGCAAATAAAAGATCCGAATTAGGAATATCTTGCCCTCCTTTTTCACCTATATGATATGCTCATCAATCTCAGTCAAAAGTTTCTCTCATGCCTCTAATCTCTCTGTCTGAAAACTTTCCTACGCACTACGATTCTTGAATAGTAATTCTAATTTGCGTAAGTCATGATTCTTTCTCAAGTCAAAGTTCTTATTTCAAATGATTAATACGACGTTTGGCTATTTACTTCTAAGAACACGGGTGGCGTACTGTGTACACCAGTGTGCTTTATGTTAAATGTAATGTCTTGTAATATTATAGAGAAAATACAAATCAGAATGAAAGAAAAACTAATTTAATTGAATGAATATGACAAAAATAGAGTAAAAGTGATGTTGATATTTAATTTGCAAATTGTATTATGGATTAAAAGAAAATCAAAGAAGAAATTTACACTTACAAAGATTATTTTCGTCATTCAGACAATTCATTGATTTTTGTTGAACATTTATTGCAACTTTAACATATATATTTGATTATTTTTAAATGATTTTTGCATGCAAAGTTAGAACATTCAATGAAATTTATAGTTGTGTAGTTATTTTTGTTTGTCCCGCACAAGTTACACCGTCCTTTCTTTTTTGAAGATTCATCTGGACCTGCAGCTTCCAATTTATTGAATTGACGCTTGATAATGTTTTCAGAACTTCTCCGCAATGAGGGAATCGAACCTCTCTGCTATACATGTGGTTTCAGGAGAGATAATTCTAAATTTTTCAAAAAATAGTGCCTATACGGAACGTTATCGGGTTGATGATATTTGAAGCAGAATTTGGTTGTTTATACCTGCATGGTTTAAAAAGGTGTAGAAAATCACTATAGGCAATCTTAAGGTTCTCCTAACAACAGTGTAAGTTCCTCCTAATTTATCTACAACATTACACCACCTTTTGTTTTATTGTACCCAAAATGACAAAAGGTTTGCATGTATTACTGTCAATACTAGCATTATCCTGAATAAGGCTCAAGAGATTAACAACTTTATTTATTTTTTTTCGGAACTTATGGCGCGATACTTTCATCTTTTTGGAACCCCAAAAAGTGTTTAATCTATGATTCTTGATTTCAAAGGAAGAAATTCACGAGGGATTTCTTTTTTTTTATATGAACTCAATGTTCCTAACAAAGTGATATCATTCATCACAGATTTTGTCAAATGATAACTTGTGTACCGATCATCTGTTGTCAAAGTGCAACATGACCCTTTCAAATGATCGATTAGTCTATTCTCAATATCAGCTGGATAATTAGAAACAGAATATGGACCTGCCGGATGAAATTCACAATATGTTTCGATATTATTCGTAAAAAAATGTATTTGAATCAACAAGTGAAAACAATTTGATTCTTTATTTTGCAGGGTGTGTGTGCCCTGTATTGAATGAACATATACTGCGGAAGGGTTCAAGTTTATCATCAATATTTACTTGTTCTTCAGGAATGAAAATAATTAGTTTGATCGCACATTGAATGGTAACAATAATATCTTATAGAGAAAAGAAAAGGGAAAATGTTGATCGTAAAATAATGTTTTTATATCAGCTTCGTTTTAAATGTTATAAATTTTTGTAAAAAAGCACAATAAATAGTTAAATGAACCTCAATATGACTGAAGAAACGAAATAGAACATATCACAGAAATAACTTGAATAATAACACGGATGGTGTATTTCGTACGCCAGATGAGACGTTCCAGATAAGAAAAAATAGTTAAAAAAGAACAGATCAAAATGCAACCTTCAACTTTAAACACAAGTACCTCGTTGAATGAACTTTGGAAGGAGGGTAAATGAGGCACATATGTTAGTCACATGATTTTTCTGAAATTCACAACTCTCTTTTTACCGAGTGGTGTACTCATTACGCCACCCGTGTTCTTATAGATTAAATATTTTTAGAATTTAAATTTCCATAAAAATCACACATATTCTGCCATCCCTTTGTGTTGACATATAATCGCAGATCATAACGCAAAGTAGTGTTTAACGGTAGGTGTTATACAATGAAGATCCAAAATTTCCTTTCTCTTTACGCGTCGTTAATTCTAAATAGGCTTTATAGCTCCGCATTGCATTTTCCCATTGTTCTGCTGTCCACTCAAGATGTGTTTTAGCTCCGTTTAATATCTTCAACCTTTATTTGAGTGATAAAGAGGCTGCTTTTATGGAGTTTTGGCAATAAGACCAATATCCCGCAGTCTGCGGATGACACATATTGCATTCTTTTTCTGTCTTCACCAGATTTTGTAGTGATTGAGCCTCCTTGTACCTTTTCAAAAACTTTGAAATTCCACGTTTGGTTATGCTTTCATCCAATTGTTCTACTGATTTCTTCATACTGTTACTTGTTCATTTTATATCGCTTTCTGGATGACTGGTCAACTCTTAACTTATTTATTTTGCCACTTATTTAAATCAATCATGTTTAATCTAATTAAAAGAATGGAATTTTTTTTTTAAAATTCGCTTAATTAGAGAAAGCGCGACAGTTTGATAAAAACGTAATATAGTGACTGATAGCAACCGCTTAATACCGTTAGAATTCTATTATGATGTGTTTGGTGTATTGCTAAAGGAAATGGCTCCTGATTTGCTCCAAATATTCTGGTTTGTAGGCTACATTCAAATGAATGAAAAATACCTAACCAAGTACTGTTTCCATTTCTTTTTTTCTGGTTATTTGAATAGTATATTTGTTATAATAGAGATAGTTAAACGCACTTTACCGCTTTACGTTAGGAGAGGGGGGTGCCAGCTCAGGCATCGTCCTTGTCACTTGACCGAGGTTCAAAATTACGAGGTCCGTTGGCAATAACCTTCGTGTTGCTTTTATTGTGACGTTAATAAAACCAAACCAATTACCGATTTCAATTTCTGTATAAATTATCTTTTCATTGGTATGAAATTTAATGATATAACTCCAAAAACAATGGAGTTATGAGCCATCAAAGTTAAAAAAAAGTCATTTTTCGAAATGTTTCCCCAATATTGGCCACAAGTATGCACGCACACATTTATGCATATATGGTACACCAAGAGAGTTCAGTGAATGGAAGCACAAAACAAAACATGAAAATAGAATACCTTTATTCACTCTGAAAATAACATCCTTTGGACCAATACATTTTTGCCCCTGTTGATAAAGTTGAGATGTCACACGTCGTCGAATATCTGACAAGTTTGCAAAACGTATGCTCTTCAGAATCCCCTTGAGGTGAGAGAACGAAATGGAAGTCTGCAGAGCCAAATCAGGCGAGTAATGAGGATGTGCGAAAATAGTTACATGGTGTAGGACCAAGAAGTCGGCCAACAAATCTCAGCATGCGGGTTGGCGTGGTTATGTATCAGATTTCACTTTTCACTCCTGTACATCTGTGGGTAAACACTTTAATACGAGACGGTAAAAAATTTAATACCACTTTGTAAAATTCGGTGTTGTCGGCTTTTCCTTTCGGGACAAATTCTTAGTGGATCACGTCATTGCTGTTCAAAAACACAACCAAGAGTGCCTCGATTTTAAAATTTTACAGGATGCTCCTTTTGGAGCACGGGGGAAACAGTGAACATTATTCTATTATTTGCCATTTCGACTTCAGATCGTATTGGGGAGACTAAATCTTATTTTCTATGACGATAATTTTCAAAAGAAGGCTCGATATTGGTCAGGCGTTTCAGTGAAAACCCCAGTAGTGTGCCTGTGTGTTTTCTCTGCTCGTCGCTCAATGAGCACAATGGCAGCAGACCTTGCGCTTACCCAAATTTTGCTGAATGAGAGTTGTTTTAATTTCCAATCCCTCCTATATCCATCATAGAGACAATCGGCGATTTGGCAAACTCATCTGTTTCGCCCGTTCAATGTTGTAGGTCGTTACAATTGTTGAGGGTCGACCCAAACATGGTTCATCATCCTTAGTTTCTTTTCAATCCGAAAACGTTTAAACTAATCATACAATCAATATGTTTAATCTAATTTTATGTTCACTGTGTCCGTCTGAACCAACACTGCATGCGCTCTTGTAGTTTTTCCTGATCTGTAACAAAACTTCATGTTTGTACATTGCTCTATTTCAATTTGACGTGTTTTCGCACACACGACTTTCGATTGCCCGCAGCAGACTAATCTGCTTCGATTTCTTGCACTCCTTGCCACGTTCCGTCTCTCCAGTAGTCTCTTCCTGCGTCTGCTCAACTTTAATTCATATTACTTTTGAAACATCCATCCATTCACCGAACCCTTTAGAGGTACCTTATATGTATGTATTTATGTATGTGAGTGATTTCACTTTAATTTAATTCAGTTTCTTATTTTTTCCTATACTTTTACTATTACAGTAAATAATTAATCATTTCCTGGTATCATTCCAATTTAGCTTTAATTTATGTGATTACGCGCTTTTCAAATTTGCTCAGGCAACTGTTCACAAGGATCCAAACCCGTAAGGATAATCTCTATTTAATTTTATGTCTGTAGTTCAGGTACCTAGAAATCCTTCCATTCAATACCATGTGATCTGAAGAAATCCTTGTAACTCCAAGTAAGAAAAATCCTCTTCTTTCTCGCTGTAGCCATGAAGGCGGAAAGGCACCTCTGACATACTCCATTCTCCCGATGTAATTTCTGTAATTACCTCTTTCTCGTGTCTAACGTGAATTAAATTATTATTGAATTATAGTCTATTTTTTGAGCCATGATTGCAACGCAATAAGGCAAGACATATCGAAAGTAATGTTTTGAAATTAACGTCAAATTATTATTGCCGTACCATTATATATATATATATATATATATATATATATATATATATATATATATATATATATATATATATATATATATATGTGTGTGTGTGTGTGTGTGTGTGTGTGTAAGATAAAGCAAATAATTTATCATTAAAAAACACAAAAGGAAGAGAACAATTAAAATCCAAAATCAACAAAAAAAAAACAAAAAAACATTTATAGAACTAAGTAAAAAAGTTAAAACTGAATCAAATTTGAAACTAACAGATGAATAAAATTTGAATCAAATTTGAAATTATTTATAACCAAAGAATAAATCCTATAATTCGAATACCCAACAAAACATGCATATTCAGACTTGGGACTGAATTGTGGAGTTAAATTAGTTCTATGGTACAAACCCTCCCCCAATGCATTTTGTTGAGTATAATATTTAATAAAAACCCACTAATAAACCAATCCCGACCAGAAATCATATTGAATGATCAGAATTTTATTTGTTATAATTATTTAAAATCCAATTGAGTGAAATATGTGTGTGCAAATGTGTAAAAATACAGAAATGTTTCAAAATATCTTCACAACTAGATCACTAACTAGCTGACTTTGTAATCCTAATGTTGTGCGGTGGATTTGTTTTGAAACGAAAGTCCAAAAACCTATGATTGTCCCGAAAGGCAATAGCCCCCATGTACAAGACCATCTTTTTGAATAAGTCACCAATCTAAAAGATATTATAGTAATCTCTTATTCCAAGTTATAATTATTAAAAACACATACAAATCAAATCATGAAACAAAGACTCCACCGAGGAACCAGCACAATACAAAAATTTCCCTAGACATCAGACACAATCTACACAATGTCACTTTAATACCCTCCGAAGTCCCCAAGGGAAATCCCAGAAACACATCAAAACAAACCATTATGCAAATCACTGGGAATATATCTCTTTAAAAAATCTAATGGATAATCACATTCTTTACATTCTGTTATAAATTTTTAATATTATTGAATATATCTTTATCATATGTAACTAACAGTTTATTAAGATGCAAAAAATTTAATATAATGTTTCTGTATATGGATAAATGAATATTGCTATCCCAATAGGGCATTTTAATTATCTTAAACCCGAATGCATCTCTTTTATCAAATAAATTACTACAAATGATATGATCCTTTATCTGTAACTTTGTATCCAAATATTCAGCTCTACCCGTATCTGAATTTGTCTGCGATAAAACCAAATAATTAGGATAAAATTCAATGTCCGGCTTAAAATCTTTACATTTACTAAAAATTATTAGGTCGTCTATATATCTATATAAAATATAAAGAGAGTTGTTAAGGTGGTTTGATTCATAAAAGTGTAAATAAAGATTAGCTAAAATGTTGCTAGCTGGTCCTCCCTGAGCTATGCCTTTTATCTGTTTGTATATTTGCTTATTGAAAAGTATATAATTCTCTTGCAATACTAATTGTAAAAGTTTTTTAAATTTGTTTATTTTTTATAGTATTTTTTATGCCATATTGATTATAAAGTATCAACATAACTTTAATCATATCCTTTATATCAATTGAATTAAAAAGATCCTGAAAATCATAACTGTAGATTGCTTGTACTCGTGTATTGTCTATAGAATTAAATAATTCTATACTAATTTTAATAATAGCAGTTTACTCAAGCTTTTCTAAAATATTATTTAAAACATTCTGTAAGATTTTACCAGCTTTAGTTATATAAGTATTATATCCATTTGTAATAATTCTAAATTTAATTGGGTTCTTATGGAATTTAGGAGTTAAAAACATGTGGGAATTTTTTATTATTGAACTGTAAATCAATTTTTTTGTGAAATGCGTCTAACCTATTAATAATTTCTCTGTCTTTACATTTTGAGAGAACAAAAGTTTCATTATCCTGGAAATACTCATTCATCCTTTTGAAATAAAATTGTTTACAAATGAGTGCAAAATTTCCAAGAACTTTATCCATATATACAATTATAAAACAATTTTGTAAATTTTCTATAGAAGTTCTAATATCTTTGAATTTTATTTCATTTTTAAATATATAATTAACATTTTTTAGATCATTGCATACTCTATCCTAAATTCCCTGAAGGTCTCATAGGGTACTATATTTGATAGTAAATTTGATAATAAAGTTATCTATATCCTTACATATTTCTTTTTTAGCTACATAATTACTCTCTGTTATTGGTAATCTGTAGCCTGTTCCTTTCCTCATTATATTTCTCAATTTTTCATCATTGATTAAATTCAAGTCCCCAGTGGCCACTTGGCCATGATATTCATCCACATAGTCACCGTACCGATCACACACATATTGATCCAACATTTTCATATCCATTCCATAATTGTAATTAAATATTAATCTTCCTAATTTTTTGTTATACCTAAAAGCACTTTTTATAGTTATATGTTTAATAGGGAATAGATGCATGTATTTTTTAAAAACTCTTGAAAAATTTATTTTATTGAAGGATTTATTTAAGAATCGAAGTGTGCAATATTCCGTTACATTTTCATTATCTATATGCATCTTGATATTTAGTTTTTCAATTATGTAATTACTTAAATATTTCATAATGTGAAAACCTTGTTCATCCGGTAGTTTTCCAAGTATCTCCCTAGAAATTCTAATTTCAGCCTTCTTCAATCCAAATATAAAAAATTTAATTTTTTTAATGTTGAAGTGCTTTTTAAAATCATTTTCCAATTCTATAATTTTATTCCTAATAATATTTGTGTCCATTTGTTCCATTTTTTGACGTTTGTTACTTCTATTATTTCCCACATTTTTATTGTTACATTTATCTTCGGTATAAATATATTCCAATATATCTTTTCGCTTCATCAACTGAAGCAAATTTTTATCATAATGTATTGTATTTAGTCCATATGGGTAAGTAGTCCCAAAAAATCCTATATAAAAATTTTCAAACCATAACCTTTTTATCCTGTTGGGAATAATTTTAATAATATATAAATAAATGTGAAATTCATGCATATTAAAATGCGCGATTTCAACTCTACCAGATTGATTTTCTCTTTGGTATTTCTTTGAATCAGATCTATGTTGATTCCTTCTAATATTAATAAAATTCGATGTTTGTCCTATATATTTATATTTACAAATTTTGCATTTCAACATATAGATACCATTGTTAGTTTTGCAAAAAATAAATTGGGATTTTTAACTAACTGCTACCTGCTAACACATCTAATTACATAGCATCAAAGCAAAACGCATATATCTACACAGCACAAGTCCAAACAAATATAGTTGAAAAACCACCAATATCTTAGTATCCCATGTAATTCGATTTAGTTCTAAATTCGCAAGAGAAGGCAATCGCCTCCAACTTCTAGCTGTAACGCTCGCTCGCTCCTCCGCAGGAATCCTCCCTTCTCCTCTTCTTCTTCCCCTTTTTAAGCCCTCGGGTACGTCTGTCTCACGCCCTCCTTTTGATATATTTTTCTTTTTTTTAAAGAATCACCCCAATCAAAGACAAACTTCGATTTTGTCCCCTGCAACACTAATATTCGCTCAAGTCGGACAATGTCAGTCTTCCCCACGTGCAAATCGGTGTCGACCGTCACACAGCTAGGCCATAAATTCACATTATATCCATGGCATGGATCAACAATACTTCACAAAGAGGATTCAACTCTGCCACATCTGTGTAACTGAGTCCATGAATGTGGCTGACCCAAGCCACCTGACTTTGTTCTTTATTGCTTTTAAGCTATATATTTTTAATGAATGGGAAGCTGGGAACAAAACGGGGGTTCAAAACAAGTCTGTGGAGGGGTTATTTATAGCCTACGCTACACTGGTGTTCGGTGACATATCGATGGCGTATAAAATGAGAAATATTGTTTCTCACGTGTTTAACAACTGGGATCGGTTTAAATGCTGCACTCAAATGCTATCTGGATCCCTTATATTACTAACGATTTATACTTTACCGAAATGTGTAAACCAAACACGTATGAATCTATTTGCAAAATTATGGCGACGGTAGAGCTATTTTCCTATCAGTTCAAAGTGTATCAAGGTGGCTGCCTTATAGCTTCTGTTGGTGAAGCAATTCAGGGAGAAAGAAGATTATGTTTTACGGGAAACTCTAATAGTTGTTATTTTGATGTTTATATTGAAATTGTTGGATTAACAAATAGAAATAAAGTAAGACCTCACATTCCCTTGCAGTCCTAAATGGTCAGTAATCAAAGATCTCTTGAGGCAAGGACCAAACTTTTATGATAGACAGGATGTCATTGATAGGGTATTTCATTTGAAAGCTAAGCACATGATGAATCTTCTGATAAAAGGTTGTATATTTGGCAATACTAGGTGTAATATGTATACGGTGGAAGGGCAGAAACGTGGACTTCCCCATGTTCCTATTCTTCTCTGTTTGGAAGAAAAAATAAGACCTGGCTCTATTGATGAATTTGTAAGGGCTGAATTATTTGACTTGCTCAGGATCTAACTCTACATGAAATTATTAAATCAGCGATGATTCATAGTCCGTGTGGAGTCTTCGACTTCAGTTCACCGCACATGCTAGCTGGTGTTTGCATCAAAAGATACCCAAAGCCTTTTTTAAAAGAAACTCAATCATGAGAAGATGGATATCCTCATTATCGAAAGCGATCTCCAGAAGATGGTGGAATAGAATAAAAATTAAAGGAAATGATATTGACAATCCATATAACCCTGGGGGTATTGCATAACCCTGTTTTGTCCCGAACTTTCAACGCTCATATGAATGTTGAATATTACAATTAGATTAAATCTATTAAATACATCTGTAAGTACGTAAATAAAGGTTCTGACCAAGCAGCGTTTGCCGTAGAAAATTTGGATGAGATTTCTGGTTATGAGGCAGGACGATACATAAGCAGTTCTTAAGCAGCCTGGTGTATCTTTTGCTTCCACATTCATGAGAGATATCCTCCTGTAGTTCATCTTTCGGTTCATCTTGAAAATGGTCAAAGAGTTTATTTCACAGAAGAGAATGTTGTTCAGAGAATCATAAATCCTACAAAAACAACCTTTACGGGTTTTTTTTACCTTTATGAAGTAGATCACTTTACCCGAACTCTTTTATATTGAGAAGTTCCAGGTTATTACATTTGGTGGAAAAAGGAATTAGTTAGGAGAAAAAAGGGAAAGGTCGTGACAGGTTTTCCAGAAATTAAAAAAGATAATGTGTTGGGTCGAGTGTATACTGTCCATCCTGGAAATGCAGAATGCTACTATTTACAACTTCTCTTACATGAGATTTGTGTTCTGACGTCATTTAAAACCTTAAAAACTATAGAAGGAGTAGTGCATCCAACTTTCCGGACAGCTTGCAGAGCACTTGGATTATTGGAAGACGATACTCACTGGGATTGTACTTAAGAGGAAGCTTCAATTTCGATTCTCCAATTAAAATTAGAGAATTATTTGCGATTGTGAAAGTTTTTTGTCAAGTAGGAGATCCAATAAAGTTATGGGGAAAATACTGAGAAAGTTTGTCAGAAGATATTCGAAGGCGAATGGAGAGAGAGAGTAGAAATATTGAGCAGGTCATTGATATTGTTTACAATCAATGTCTTATCCTTCTAGAGGACATTGTTACATCAAAGTCAGATAAGTCATTGTTACACTTTGGGCTCCCAAAGCCAATAAGAGAGCAAAACATCATTATTAACGACCGTCAGTATATAAATGAATTGACTTAAGATGTATTTCAGTTGATCCAAGTAGTCTCTGTAGGTGTTTCGAAATTTAATCATGATCAAAAGAAAGTTTACGATGATGCTTTGAACAGTATCGATTCTAATTCCGGGTAGTTATTCTTCTTCGATGCTCCTGGTGGAACTGGGAAAACATTCTTGATCAATCTTCTGCTTGCTAAATTTAGGAGTGGAAAAAATATCGCTATCGCTGTAGCTTCACCAGGTATTACGGCAATGTTGATTGATGGAGGCAAGACGGCGCACTCAGGTGTCAAACTACCTCTCGATTTGAATCGTTCTGAGAATACCATTTGTAATATATCTAAACAAATTGACATGGCGCACGTACTCAGAGAAACACAAATTATAGTATGGGATGAGAGTACTATGAGCCACAAGAAAGGAATTGTGAAGCTCTCAACCGGACACTACAAGACATTAGAGGAAGTAATCGACTAACGGGTGGGTTGACTTCTTTTAGCTGGTGACGTTAGACCAACTTTAAATATCGTGCCCCGAGAGACACGCGCAGATGGCATTAAAGCTTGTTTGAAATCTTCAATTTTATGGCTTCATATAAAAGTCTTATTCTTGAAAGTTAATATGAGGATAATGAAATGACTTGAGCACGAAAGAGTTTTCCGAACTATTGATTGACATAGGTAACGGAAATATTACAGAGCTAGAAGGAAAGATAACTATTACGAATAACCTATGTGATACCGTAGGAGATTTGATTACTTTGACTGATAAAATATACAAAAATATTTAATATGCCACACTAGATTGATTCAATATGTCTGAATTTAAAAAAATGATTCAATAAGTTTAAAAAATTTTTAAAAAAATATTTTAATTTTTATGTTGGCAATTTTTACATGGTTTAGGCCTACTGGGGATCCACTATGTATAAAAAATTGGAACACATCGCACTACACAGTACCTCATGGGTGATGCGGAATTCTGACATATTTACAGACAATGACAGATATACTGACTAACTTACCCATTTATTGATAAACTATTAACAACTAAATACTTTTCTCATGTATTTGAAAGTCGTGGATAACCATTATTACAGACAATCAATTTCTTAAAATTTTAAATTTAGATTATCATTATCGTTTAAAAATTGAAAATGTTCTTGTTATTTTACGTATAGGTTCCAAAATATAATATTATCGTCTACCCAGCGAAGAGGGTGGGTGTCAGCTAGTATATATATATATATATATATATATATATATATATATATATATATATATATATATATATATAAGAAAAATAATTAATAATGTTATTACATAAATATATAAAAAAGTAATTTAAAAAACTATTTTAAAATAAAATGAATAAAAATACTCTCTTATTATTACGAAGATAAATTTAATTAGAAGTACTTTTTTTTTTAAAAAGAATTGCTTTATGATGGATACTTATTGACATGTAAATAATATTAATACACCAAAGTACAGCAATATAAAATTTAACAATATTTAAAAATTAAAAATAAAGTATGTGGTTTAAAAAAATATAAAGCAAAATACAAGCGGAAATTTTAATTCAGAAAAGTAATTCAACTAAAGAAACAAAGGAAAGTATATAAGAAAAGGAATCAAATATTTTAGCCAAATTAAATTAATCTATTTCTATTTAATCTAATCTAATCTATTCTATTTCAACTCTATTTAAGTTAAAAGTATAAAATACTTTATTAAATACTTTTAACTTAAATAGAGTTGTAAAGACTTACCTAACTGAGAGTACGTCCAGTATGACACCAGAAATATTTTTTACCGTTTAACTACATGATTGATTGATTGGATTTAGGAAACCCACACTTGTAACGCTGTAATTTAGCACTACCTTCCATGTACTATTAAACTGTAGCCAGATGGCACCACATGTTCTTTTGGTTAGAAGCGCAAGCACGAAGAAGGCGAGAGACTTCTGATAATAAATTATTATAAGTTAATTATGTTTTATTCGGAGAACATTGGATAAGTAAATTTATTTTTATTCAGTTTGATGGATTCTTAAATTATTTCGTAGATTTCATTTTAAAAAAAAATCTGTAATTTTTAGCTAATCATACTGTTATCATATGTTATCCACAATTTTTTTTTATTTTTACAGTTTAATCATCTTCACTACAGTATCATCACTGCCAAAAGATGATTTATCACCACTGTTTCTCTTACATTTTTTTAACATTTGGATTTAAACTGCTGAGATCCATTGAAAACATTTTCAATGTTTTTAAAACAACATATTCCCTTATATACGAGCCTCTTACTAGCAAGGAGGAGAATCTCTGATTTGTTGCGTAATCCAATCCAAATATGCCATCACTCTCGTGTGGACAGTAGGCAGTACTCCACACTCGACACCCCAAAAGACGATTCCTACGGTGGTCCACCTGCCTCCTTGCTTGACGAACAGAGGTCTTCCGGAATCACCCTGAGTGGGAAAAAAATATCTTTTGTAAGAGCGCTACTCGTTAACGCGACGGACATGGCACACAAAAGTGTTAAAAAATTAAGGACTCGATATATTTTTTTTCAATATAACGTTAAGCTAAAGTTTTACAAATGAATACAAATAATACCCTAAGATGTGCAAGATGTAAGAACATACATAATGTAAAGAAAATTTACCAAGAAAAATCAAATAAAAAAAGGAACTGAATTTTTTTAAAAAAAGCCTTGCATAAAGCACAAGGCGATTTAAGTCGAAATATCCTGTGACAGATGTCCATACAAAAACATCCAGCCTTTAGTAGAGGATAGGATCTCTCCTGACTGCTATCCAGGTCTCACATCTACTGGCCATGCTGAGTATGAGGTTGTCAATGAGGTATAGAGGCTTTGCAGGTCATTCGCTTTGTCCATCCACTCGGAACTCTGGAATCGTTACTGGCTGTAAGTTACATACTGCTAAATACCTCACTAGAAAGTCTCATACATGCTCTATGGGATATAGAACCGGAGACCTTGCCGGCCAATCCATGCGTTGAATAGCCTCACTACCCAACAGCTATTTGATAGATACTGTGCGATGAGCTGACGTATTGTCGTCCATGAAAAGGAACTGAGGGCCCATAGTGCCATTAAAAAGACACACATAGAAGGAGAATCTCGTTACAATAGCAGGTTCCGGTGATTGAACTTCCTTCGAAAATGTCAAGATCGATACGGCATCCAAGCATGATGCCTCCTCAAACGAGAACACCACGACCTCCAAACCGATCCCTTTTGATGATGTTGGAGAGGTTATTGCGTGTTCCCCGCTCTTTCCAGAAGTGTATGCCTCCAGAATCGCTACTCAGATTCAGTCCCCTAATCCGTAAAGAGTACTCGACCTCATTGATTATCTGTCCAATTCTGGTGCTCCCAGAACCATATAAAATGCCTTTTCTGATGAGCAGGCGTTAAAGGTACTCACCGTATAGATCAGGGGTTGCAAACCTTTATGTATCAATGAGCTATTTTTTCAAAAAAAAAAAAATGTTTAATGAACTCACAGACGTGACTCAAATAATTTTTCTTCGTAATTATTGGGAAAGTAATAATATTAAATACTGTCAACTCAAAACTCTTTATTTATTACAAAAACTACATTTTGTAATGACTCACTTACACGTGTAATTCAAATTAAAGTAACAATAGTGTGACTTCTTTTGTTGCAGATTAGATGACAAATAACTTATATTAGGGTTATAAGATGTTACTTTTAGCAGGATGCATGCTTTACTGGAATCATCTGTCAAACGGCTTCTAAGTCAATCTTTAATGTTATTCATCTCAGAAAATAATGACTCGCAGGCATAGGTAGATAAAAATATGGCTAAAATAAAACGAGCCATTTTTTTCAAACAGTTAAATATACCTGGTAACGAATTTCATGTTTCCAAAATTTTGTTATTCGTTTTCTTACTTATATTGCTTGCCAATCTTTCCGTTTCAAATTTTTCAATAAACTTTTGAATCCATATTGAATTATACTGGAAATCAATCAGCTGCATTTTAAATTCATCAATTTCCAACCAATCGAATTGGGGCAAGTTCAGTTTATCAAATGAAATCACATCAGGGTACATAATAAACTTGAGTATTTCCGATAATTCTTGCTGCTGAGAAAATTTCGCTGAAAATTCATTGATGAAGGAATCAATTACAAAAATAAATTCTTCAGTGACTGTGTTCTTCACCTGGTTTCTCATGTATATCTAAATCGTTGATATTTTTTTTGAAGTTTGGAAAATACTTGTAGTTTCTTGTAATAATATTGTTCTTGTGTATGTGTGAAAACATTCAGTTTAACGTCAAAAGCGCCAATGAGATCTATCATGAAGTTAATTGTTTTATTTGTGCCTTGAAGTTTCATGTTCAATTCATTCAAACGTTGTCATACATCTGTAAAAAACATTCAATTTTGAAAGTCCCATAACATCCAACAACTGTGAGAATTGTTCAGTTTACCCCCCATTTTGCAGAAACAATCTGATTTCTTCCAAGTAATCAACAAATCTTTAAAGTACGTTCCCGTGGCTCAACCAGCGAACATAGTTATACATCAGTAACCCATCAACTAGACGTCGCTTAAACTGACATACGCCGTGCATTCGCTTTCCAAGAAATTTTGAGCTTACACAGCCGGTATGCTTCATTCCGCTCCGACACTCCCGCATTACGTCTAGTTTTTATCGACTACGTCTTTAATTTTTCTCACGCTTGTGTATAATGCATTGGTAGCAAACGTTATGAATGGCTGGGTGTGTCATACATAAATTATTTTTTAAATTGATTCTATGGCTGGTTGTTCCGCATGATTTTTGAATATATAGAAAATTCAAATAAAATTTATTTATATTTATTTAATATTTATTCAGTTTATTAATAATTAATTCAATTTTTACCATTAAATTCTTCATTTATTAATCTAATAAATTTATCAATTTTTTTTAAATTATTCTTATCGAATTTATCAATTTCATTGAATTTATGTGTTGTTAATTAATTTATTCTATTTATTATTAAATTTTATTTCTTTAATTTTCATTCATTAAATTTTTTGATTTATGCGAATTTAATTTTTACATGAAGTTTAATTACAGTGAATGCGAATTTTCATTAAGTTAGGCTTAGGAGTGCGAATCTTCCGTCGCCATAAGGCAGCACATTCTGTTCCATACACGTATCGTTTGTACAGAGCGGGAAGTCGCCGAACCTGTCCGTCACGAAAGAGTTAAGAGCTATAATTTTAATCAAATTAAAGCGGACATCTAGTGATTCAGATTTTTTAAAATTAAAGTCACACTTTGAAGCAACACGAGGGTTATAGGTATCGGAGCTCGTCATTTTGAGCCTTGGTACAGTGACAAGGGAGTCACTCCTTTCTCCAAGCTTCCACACTATGCCAACGGGAGAACTTGAAGATTCGACATGCTTGAAGTTTATCAATCCCGTTACACAGTGGATATTTAGGAGCATGCAGACTTAAATCCACGACTACGATGAAGACAACGCCTGTCGTGGGCTTGCGGCTATGACTTCTCGCCTACCATGACCGTCGTGAAAAAACATAAGTAATTGTGTTAAAAGTGATGATTCATGTCAGAGGTAGGTTGGCTCATAAGATCAACGGGAATAGCATTTCGGTGTTTTTATACAATAAAGAGTTATTCAGAAGGCTAACTGCGCAAAACAAGGTGTAACTGTGATCTAACTGTTAGAAAAAATATTATTAATAGAGTTTTTAAGGGACTCTGCAGGATATGAGGTTTCTGGAATTTAAATTTGATAGCTAATTTTTTTTTATATTTGAACAACTTTCTTACTGGGATCTTTATTTTATAAATTTATTTTTAAATGGGTTTTGCTATTCACATCTTGGAAAACTGAGAGTTTCTGCTGGGGCTTTTGAATTTGAGAGATTTTGGAAATCGAAGCTTTAAACATAAAGACTATTCACTTTAAAAAAAAAAGTATGGAATTTTTTTTGTTCTTTTTGTGTCTTTTTCATTTTACTTATGATTAATTGTTTTAATGTTCAAATGCTTATTAAAAAAA
>BMAW01053085.1:34756-63167 GCA_019974015.1 Nephila pilipes
TTGCCGCATTGCTAATTCTATTTATATTTATTTAATATTTATTCAATATTAATAACACCACTTTACCATTAAATTTTAAATATTAATCTTAATAAATTTATCAATTTTTAAATTATTCTTTATCGAATTTATCAATTCATTGGTTCTATGTTGTTAATTAATTTATTCTATTTATTATTAAATTTATTTCTTTAATTTTCATTCATTAAATTTGATTTGGAGTGAATTTGTCTTTACAGAAGTTTAATTACAGAATGCACTTTCATTGTTAGCTTAGGAGGAATCTCCACTATAAGGTACATCTCTGTTCCATACGTAATGTTTGTACAGAGCGCGAAGCCGAACCTGTCCACGTGAAAGAGCAGTGAGCTATACCTTAATCAAATTGCAAAGACATCTAGTGATTCAGATTTTAAAATTAAAGTCACAAGACTTGAAGCAACACAGGGTTGTAGGTATCGGAGCCTGTCATTTTGAGCCTCCTGGGTGGCAGTTAGGGAGCCACTTCTCCAAGCTTCCCACATCATGCCACAATGGGAGAACTTTAAAGATTCGACATGTTTGAAGTTTCATCAATCCCACAGTGATATTTAGGATGAGACTTAAATCCACGACTATTAAGACAATACCAATGGGTTTGTACACACTCCTGCCTACCATGACTACCGGAAACATAAGCAATTGTGTTAAAAGTGACATTCAAGGCTGAGGTAGGGTTGGGTCATAGTGATCAACGGGAATTTTGCTGCTAAGAAGAGTTATCTGTAGCTAACTGCAAAACAAGGTGTAATCTCCTGATCTAACTAGAAAATATTATTAATAGAGCTTTAAGGGATTCCTGCAGAGGTTTCGAATTTCTAAATTTGATAGCCAATTTTTCATTTAAACAATTTTCTTACTGGATCTTTATTTTATAAATCATTTTAAATGGCTCTTATTCAAGATCTTGAAACTGAGTTTCTACAGTTTGAATTTGTGAGAGATTTTGGAATCGAAGCTTTAAATATAAAGACTATTCACTTTAAAAAGAATTTTTGTCTTTTGTAATTTTTCATTTTAATTTTATGATTTAATTGTTTTAGTTGTCTAAATATTGAAGAAAAAGTGCAGGAATTTTTGTTCTTGTAATTTTTCTATTTACTTGTATGATTAATTATCTTAATGTTCAAATGTTTATTAAAATCTGAACTTGAACTATCTCACTAAAATTCCACTAATGTTTAATATATCTTATTTGAGAGAAATGTTTAAATGACTTTAGAGATCCTTATTTAGGCGGTTCTTAACCTTTGTAATCATAAATCCTAATCACACCTATGTTACAAACGCCTAGGATCTCTTTGAATTGGGGTTTTACATCTATCAAAATGACTCATCTTTTATGTTTAAATAGTACACTTTATTTAAATTTTTGATTATTTATATCTTTTGACCCAAAATACTTAAAATTGGGAAGAAATTTGGTTTAAACTTTGTAATTGGATATCTTCTGTTTCTTGGTATTAGTGGCATTATAACTTAAATTTGAGAGATCTTATTTGCCTAGCAAGATGTACTTGAAGAGGTCATAAGAGAACATGCTTTACACCAAAATAAGAAAATTCACAATTTGAATGTATTTTTGTTTTGTTAGGCCCAATTTTGTATTTATTTAATCATCCAATCTTTTTCTTTCTAGTTTGAATTAATGTACACTCCACAGAAAAATCAGGCAACAAGACAAAAGAGTACTGAAAGCTGGCAAAAGGGCCAGTGGATATGAAACATTAAAATGCAAGCTGATTCTACACAGAGATGTTGAACTTTGTTCTTCTTGATAAAACAGGCAAGCAGGAGCTCATATTTACTAATCTGCCCAGGAGACGTTTTTAACTGGAGACCACAATACCTATCCACGGGAGATAATGTGGAGCAGCTATCAGAGTCTGAGAGTGGGAGAACTATGTTAGATGATGGAACGGTCGATGACATCCCAACACCCAGCCATATCTCCTGATTTTACTGCAGGAGGTGTTGGGACCAGTGACAAGAGACACTAGACAACAATGAGGAAGTCTCAGGATGCCTGATAGACTAATAATCGAGAAAACCGCTCACATCATAAAAGCAAGAGACACTGCATGCATAGCGCCAGAATTCTTCATCCATCATCCATACAGCCAGAACCTTACCACACTTCAAATGGGGTCTGTAGCACATCAAGGCCTGGCCTGAAGGACAGCCTATCGCAGCGCCCATTGTAATCATATTGACACTCACTGTCACCTTCTGCCTGGAGTGGCCGTCTAAAGGGCAAGTGATGACATTTGGTTAATCCAGGTGCCAGACAATCAAGTGCACGCGTGGAGGCCCTACTGAGAACGTCTCACTCCTGCCTCTGCCAAGAAAAGTGACACACCTCCACAACTGGTGTGACAAAGGGGCTGGGATACACTGTCACCCCTGGATATTGATCCAGGTGCCAAATAAGAATGCCTGGGAGACACACCTCCTGTGCCACCCCTTCAGTCACGGCCACACCATGGCAGGACCCTGGTGTATTTACCATTTTGCCACACAATGCCCAACCAATCACAAGAATCACAGGACTGCCTCCGCTGGCATTCCCACTGCCCTGTCCTGACTGATTCAGATGTCAACACTGACTGCTACTGGGATAATTTATGACGGCAAATTCAAACGCATGAGTCGAGCAGTGGAACCAGTGCCACATCTACAGCATCTATGGAATGAAATGTCGTAGTCATGATAATGGGACTGTGGCACTCCCCAACAGACTGACCAGGATCACATTTATGTGTATCCATGATAGAGACCACAGGGTACCCAAATTCATCCATTTGTGGTTTCCTTTCTGTGCAAATGGATTATCATGATTCATAACTCACTCTACTTACATCAATGTTCTACCATGTGTATATATATATATAGTATATAGCAGAGATAGTACATATAGAGAGTGTATAGTATATAGAGATAGAGATATATATATATATATATAACTTTTCATAAAATATTGAGCTCTACTTTTTTCTTCTTAAATAATGTGCAAATTTATACATTCAAGGGGAAATTATTGATGAAGACAAGAAAAAGAAATTAAAAAATATATGTCGATGAATATATTTGATTGAATATGAATATGATATATTCATATCATATATGAATATATATGTTGTTGAAATATATGAATATAAAAATGTATATAAATGTTGAAAAATATGAATTTGTATTAGAAATGGTAGGAGGAGAGTAGCATCGATATTTTATCGAGCGAATAATCCCAAAAATTATAACTAGCTTGTATTCCCTATTTTCTGCATGGATAAATTGGAAAACATTGCAATCCAGCTCGAAACGAAACATTTTTTTTTAAATACGACCAACAGTTAAATAATATTTTGAGTAATATTTCGTGAGCCTCAAGGGATTATTACATTTAGGAGACTATTAGAATTGCTCCGTTCATTTTTGAAAGAGAGCCTGATGTTTACTCCATTCTATATATCGTATGAATGCAGCTTCATTTATATCGATACATAATTGGGTGAAATGAGTAAAAAGATTTGTTTTAATCCCAAATCGACTCCTTTCAAAGCTATTTGCACAAAATTAGCCAATACTCGGTTGATTAATTTACACACACAATGGTGCAAGAATCGTTATTTTTCAATTTCTAGTTCGAAACGTAGCCCCTTCAGTACTCAAAAATATAAGTTCAACATTATTTATCAAGACAAATCTAATAAACTTGTAAGAAAATTATAAGAAAAATAATAATAATTACTAAATATTTTTGAAGTCATCCTTGCTCTCTTGTTTGCAGAGTAGTCTACTGGCATGCACTTAACATTTTTAAAACATGTTGGCTTTAAGGATCTTCCAATTACAAAAGATTTTGATTTATCTGTTCCCGATATATTTCTACACAATAATATTGTTAACTTCTGTTTGGATTTCTTGGTCCCTTTACAGGTTTCCCCTTTGAAAGCTAATGTTCATTCAGATAACATCTGGAAAAACAACCCGTCTCATTTGCGCTACAGACATTATCAATGGAATATTTTTCAAAATTTTTACACATTTCCCTCTGACGAAACAAGCGTTCGTCATCCAGCGGCATTGATTTTTCCTCACCATGTAACCCATAGACAGATATCCCATGCCGGACTTGAAACCTTGTTAGCCATCCATTGTTAGCTTTGAAATCTGGTTTCACCGTCATACATGCAATTTTTCTGGCTGGCTCGCAAATAATTGGCCCATTTAAAGGTACATTCAAAAACCGTTTTTTCTTAACTATTTCAACGTCGCAGCATCTATTTCGTCATTTAAAGCTGTCTTTATCCTCTTTCTTCGTGAATCGATATCATTAGAGTTCAAAATGTTTTTAATTTCCTCCGGTTTCTTTAAAAATGTTGCAAAATTCGATTGTGAAAGCCCGTACTTTTCAATCCTCTGCTTTCTTCATACCTCTATCAATATCTATTATGACGTTAAATTTCACTTTCATAGATATTTGTTTTCTTGGAGCCACTTTTATTCATTTTCACTAAACAAGCTTCAAAATAAACACGAAACTCATAAGTAAATTAATGAAAATCTTCTAGCATAATACGAGAATAATTCCCGATTCAGATTACTGTAACTGACTTATTGGAGATTAAAATTCGTATGACACTCAAATGCAGACAAAAGATCGTATCACAAAAGTTTACTCCCACACGCTTCGAGGTTTTATCTATCACTTCTGGTGAAAGGAATCCTTGACCATTTTTCGAAGAGGGGGGATAGGTGTAAGACTCAACGTTGTGTTTGCTAGGAAATGTCAACTCTGTTCCAACTTATTAGAAATAGACTTTCTTTTTCCATATTTAACACATCGATCAATAACTCCCGAGTCTAACATTGAAAACAACATTTTTTTTGCAAAATTTTTTTTTATTCATCAACATAACACCTTTTGTTAATCACCTTTTAGGGTGATACAATCGTTCCAACGCTTTTCCACACACACACACACACAAATCTTTTTTTTTTTTCCCCAATTTTTTTTTTCTTTTTCTTTTTTTTTTCGCAAGAAATCTTTTTTGTTGCGAGTAAATAGCGATAAACAGCTTTCTGAATCATCGACTCGTTGCTGTTTTTGTTCCATCGAAAGCAATCGCGGTACCCACTTGGAAAAAACCTTTTTCACTTCACTTCAAAAAACCTTTTTCCTGGTCCGATCGACTTAAAATTTTGACACGTTTCAAGCAAAGGTTAGTACTCTAGAAAGACCTGGTTACTGGTTTACTACGAGCGCCATCTCTGGGTTAGTCTCGGGAGTTATTGATCAATGTGTTACAACAGCAAGAGCACTGCAAAATTTCGATGAAGTTGCTCCACAGAGAGTTTAACTTGAAAACCCCGTCCAACGGTCCGAGCACATTTTATCTCGACTTTCTTTGTGTAGCGTTTTAATTCGCAGGCATCAGTTGCACTGAGAAAAATATCGTAATAGAAGGAATTATTGTGATGGAAGTGAATATATTACGACCGTTGTAAAGAATATCGTAATACAGAGAGTTGCTTTACATTAATAATATACAAGTCAGGACTATGAAAAAATATCGTTATAGAGGATATCATTGTAGCGAAATTATATTAATATATGATGTTTTTCAATTTTCTTTTAATTAATAACTTCACCTTTTTTAAATACATTTTTCATCCTCTTTTGTATTTCGGATGCTCCGATATCAGTCTAGAATGTCGTAAAAGAAGAAGGTGATACCATCAAACTAATTTAAACCATATACTAGGGTCCTCAGGTTACACACACATGTTGTTATGAACCTGCAATGACGCTCTCTAGCGAAGTTAGTCTTATAAAAGGAAAGAGATATTTACATCGATTAATTTACCCGAAATCTCGAAATTATGGATTATACATATGAAGCATCTTACTGAATGCTTCAAAGTTCATTTCGGAAATAAGCAAAAATAGTCTAATAGATTTTAATATCCCAAAGTTTATTTTTGTAGATCATTTATTTTTAATACGTAAAGTACAACACGAAAGAACGGAAGTTGATTACATACATGCTTCTATGGCAAGAAGCAGATTAAAAATATAACAATCAACGACTAATGTAGGCTTAAATATTCTAGAAAATGGAGAATTTATGGAATTCTCCTTAGGTTGCAATTAGCAGGGACTTGGAATACTAGCGCAACACGCACGACTGTACAAAGTGAAGGTATATTAAATGCGCTAAAAAATTGACTGGTAAATTTGGTTTGACGTTAAAAAAATAGATTGTCGAAAACGAAAAATTTAAAAAAAGAAAAGAAAGCGTTTTTATTAAAAAAATCCGTGATATCACGGATTTTTTAATCTCTCTCTCTTACACACACACACACACACACGCATGTATATAAATATATGTGTGTGTGTGTGTGTTTGAGTATCATATTTTATGACTGGGTATAGATTGACTAATAATTCTGGAAAAGCCTAGCCTTACTATCTATAGCCTGCTACAATATTAAATATATTTTACCATTTTTTTTGCATTTCTTCAAATTTTTTGTTTTTTTTTACAGTTCTTCAATTTATAACTCACTTCTTATGATAATTTTAGTAGTTGTCAGTATAATGTTTTGTTTAATTTACTTTTTTGACATTTTTGTAATATATAATATTTTCCTTTTATAGTTAAATTGAATACTTAATTTAACTTCTTTTCCTTTGTTTACAATGTTTTATCGATATATTTTCATGGCCTGATGTACACTGCTGGCCATTAAAACTGCAACACCAGGAAGGAATGATCTGACGAACGTCCCATGAAAGGAAGAGGAGGTTAGGATACACAAATGATTAGTATTTCAGCGACTTTGGACAACGCAGAAGGGTGAAACGACATTTGAAGCACTGCATAACAGAAAAGTTGTGTAGTGGATTTCTCATCGGGAAAGCGCTTCGTAAGGTTGAAGTTTGCTCAGAATATCGTGTTGTGCCTCGATTAAGAAGAAGAAATGCTTACCATTAAGTGTCAGAATTCGATAGAGGCAGGATTGTTGCCTATCAAAAGTGAGTATTATCGTTCCATGATATCACCCGTCACACTGGTCGAAATCCAACCACTGTCATGCGAATATGGAATCAGTGGGTTGCTGAGATTCATGCTGAACGGCTTGTGAGATCTCTACACCCTCCCGAGACAAACGTCCAAGATTGCAGACATATTGTGAGATCGGCCCTGAAAAACCGTACAACCACCTCATGGACCATTTGTCAGGAAATGGGCATATTTTCAACACGCCCGTATCCGCTCATAAGGATATAATAAAATCCCCCCCCCTCAAAAACAAATTAGTCCACGTATAACTGAACAAAATATTGAAATATGCCATTTATTCTATATTCAAATTGAAGCTAAAACTCCTTTTATTACCTCTATATTAAAAAATTTGTTCCGAATAAGACTTCTGTGTTATAAAACCTGGTGAGGACCATTTTAATTTGCCTTTCATTTTTCTTCTATAGATTTGCTAATCTTTTGGATTAACAGATCTCTTCGTATAGTTATTTTAGAAAATTAAGAACTTAGGCATTGCTTAAGAGAGTGTGTGTGGAGTACCCAAATTAGCTACCATGCATTAAATAACATATAGTTATCTAATTAAACAGAGAATTTAATTAACAACTAATGAGTTGTCTTCTGTTTTGAGCTTGACTCGAAATTGCGGAGAGTTACTTCATCTATTATGCATTTTAAATATAAAAGTAAGTAAATAGAATCAAAACTCACAAAAATGAGAATCAAATCTGCTTTTGAGTAATTGAGCGAAATTGAATCAATCGGAATAAGTAAGATTTCCAATATTAAAATTTTGGATATAAAGGTATTTATTTCCGTTATCTAATGAAATAGAATTTGTTAAACTATTGGCAGCAACTCATCATTTCAGTCGAAGGTTTTCTGTTGCTATGTTTAATGTTATCTTTTATTTCCTGTCTGATATTCAATGTTTGGTAAGTCATTTGCTAGATAGATTAGCTCTTAAAACTTTTGTTTTCGGGAAAGTAAATATTGCCGTTAATATTTAAAGTAAATATTGATAACCCTTACTATACATTTATATTCCTTCTACTTAGAACAAAAAATAACAATGTTTGCTTTGTGTCTGTTTTTCGAGGTAAATAATTTGATATATATCTTTCTTTTTAAAAGAATAAACTGCCATGTACTATGCAATTTCGCATAGTTAAATGGGTAAATTCCTTTTGATACCGAGAAAACCATTATGATCATTTAACTTAAATAAATTAGAAAAATTATTAAGCCCAGTAGCATTGTATGAGAATAGAAACTGAAAATCACAGAAACATCTTACAAAGATTTAAAGAAAGCATACATTATTTAAATATTGAGAAATATTGAGTTTTTGGAGAAATGTAATTTCAACTATCAGACGTATTATGGAATTGCCCGTAACATACATAATTCCAAAAGTTATCAAGAAAGTTTATTTTGACACAAATGAGTTGAAACTGCATCTAAAATGAATTGGTATTAGTAAAATATTTTTATAGCGAGAAGGAAGTAATTATAAAACCAGGAAAAATTAATATGAATGTACATTAATTCATGTTGACGTTTCAGGCTTTGACCTAATAAAGATCGATTGTCATGTCAACTGGATCCAACATCTCATTTCCAGCAAGAAATATTGTATAATAATATGGTTATTATCATAATAACAAAGGAAGTAAATTTGCTTTCATGCCTACATATTATTAATTTGTTAAGAAAATATGCTTATAAATATCATATCGTAATCCAAAACCAACGAATAAAAATGATTTGCACTGATTTGCCCATGGATTAACAATATAGCATAAAAATATAACAAATTATTTATCAACAAAAGTTTGATAATCATTGAGGTATTTTAAAATTTTTAACAATAATGAAAAGAAATATATGGTTTTAAATAAAAAAAAAAGAATTTAAAAAGAACGTAGATTGCTCATTATAATTCAAAACAATATACTGACAGTGTCCTCTGCTTACGAAAACAGAAAAAATTATTATTATTGAAAGAAAAGCAAAACGTATGAAATTATAAAAATATTTCTTGCTACATCAATGAAAAATAAGCATTGTTTTTATGAGCAACATCTTAAATAATTAATACAGTCTCTCATAATTTTCTATATATGAATGTACTTTTAAAGAATTAATTGGAAAATCATATCTATACATGAATGAAGAAGTTTCCTAAAGTTCTTAATTTCATCATACATTTGAATGACATAGCTATTATTATGGAGTAAATAATTTACAATAATATTTCTATAACGTAATATATGAGTATTTCTATTCCAGAGTGGAACATTAACTAGTTGAACAGCAAATCTCTTTTATCATAAATAATTTTTGTAATGTAAGCTTCTGAATTTTTTGTTCACCTTAATTTTTATTGTAATTTATCTTACCTAAATTTATATACTTTGGATGAAGCTCTAGATAAGAATTAATTCTAAAATAATTCAGAATTATTATTAAGATAATTAAGTCATCTATAAATATGAATAATTAAGTTGTTGATACGGTTTTGTTGGTGCAAGTGTATGTAGAGATTAGCTAAACTATTGCTAGCTGCTTCTCCTTGGAATAAATTTTTAATCTGTTTATAGACTTTTACGTTAAATTTAATAAAATTTGGTATAATAGTAGTCTAATTAGTGCAATAAATTTTTCAATTCTTAAGTATTATTTAAATTATCTTGCCTTCAAATTAGTAATGGAACTTTTATGAGAATTTCAATCTCTGAAGTATAGAATAAATTTTCAAATTTATAACTATGTACGGAGAAAATACTTTTGTCTTACATGAGCTTATAAAAATATTATTAGATAATTTTCATTTTAAAAGTATTATTTACGTCATTAATAAAATTTTATATGATAAATTGTGGAATTTATTCCGACTTTGTTATATATATGTTTTAAAGTTCTATTTATTGCAATACAAAGTTTAATAGGATTGTAATGAAAAATAGATGTTATGAATGCGAGGACATTTAATTTTATTTATTTAAATACCTAGTTTTTTAGGCAAGGAATCGATTACTAATTTTTATATAACTAAACTGTGTTACCTAAATTTCGTTATTGTTTTGAGAATATTTATTGATTCTTTTAATGAATTAAAACTTAAAAATATTATCATATTTTATCAACACTTTATCAATATAACCATTGATAAATTTTTTTTGTAATAACTAACTGTTTCAAATATTCTTAAATATTATATTATCTTTAGTTTTGAATTTAGGTTCACAAGTTGTTTATTTATTGCACATTTAAATTCTTCAAGAAATTCTATAGGTAATCCATATTTGATAATTATTCTTATAAAGAAAATCATCTTGTCATCATCCACTATTTGTTTCACAAATACTAACTAAGGAGCTCAAACTAATACAAAGTGCAAGATAAGATGTGTTGTAAAAATAAAATAAATTTCTAATTTCTTAAAATTCTATTTAAAAATTTCTGAGTTATAAGGCTTTTATACACAATGCTTCTCGTAACTTTTTACATCAAACGATAAATAATTTTCTTCATTTTTTTAAAACATAAAAAAACAAAAAAATTAATGTTTTTAAAAATTATTAAATACAGTTCAGTAAAAAAAAAGTAAAATGTAATATATTAAAAGTTTTAAACCATTTTGGATTTGAATAGAATAAAGAGCATCCGAAATTTTTTTGTCAGATTGTGTGTGTGGTCTTCTTTAATTAGGAATTTAGGAAATATTTTAAAATATTTTTACAGATCTGAAAACACGCAGCAAAATAATTAAAACTCTTCTGCAAATTGCAGGGAAAACAATTAAACCCTTCTTTATTTTATATGATTTCGGACGCATTTTATTGTATTTCAGAATAATGAACTACATTTTAAAAGAAGTTCTCAGTCATTTCAAAGGAACAACACAATTTTCAAAAATACAAAATAGCTGCAAGACGAGAGCTTTAAGATGTTTAGGGCCCAAATTTAAAGTACTCAAGGTCAGGAACATAAAATTTTAAAGAAAATAAATTCTCACATTCTCTTGGGACTGCTCTATATTTATATGCAGCTGATGCCTCATTCTGCAGATTTAGAAATGCAACAGAAATTAACCGTAACCATGGAGACAGAGGCATGAATCTGAGGAGCAACGAGCTCGGGGGAGTGCAAATACTCCCACGTATCCTTTCATCGATTTCGGACAGACGCGTTTAAATTTCCGGAGCCTGAATTGCTACCTCAATTTTGGGAAATGTTTTCGTCAGAGATTCCAAGAAAAAAGCTCAAAATAAAAATAAAGTAGAAGTATCAAAAAACAGTGCCCTCGATCGATCGTAAGGACATAGATTTTGACAGTTTTTAAACTTTTAATTGAGGTATCATAAGATTACTAGTCATAAATTTTACTCAAGATATTGATATAAAGATTTTTTTATTTATTAAAAGTTATATTCTTCAATAATTCTGAACCTTATTTAATTACTAAGCTATTTTTTAAAATTAAAACCTTATGTTTATCAGATTTTTAGGAATTATTTTATTACTAAAAATAGCAATATTTACGATTAAATACATTTTGATTTTCTTCTTTTTCAAGACGTGATAGTGGTAGTTAAACGCCCTCTAATATTTTTTTTAATGTTTCTAATCTTCTTTTCTTTCGTGATCAATCGAAATTATCCGTGAACACGATTATTATGCGTTGTGGATTATTCATATTCATCGAAGAATGGAAATAATTAGATACGCATAGGAGTTACAACGCACAAAAAAAGATAATAATATATCCTTCGAAATGTATTATTTTACTCTAAACATTGCCTGAAATCATATTTTTTTACCTTTTGAAAATTGAGTTTTTCTTAATCTTTGAAAAGCTTTCAATCTTTGTTCAGGATGTGAATTATTGTGACTATTTTTAAGATAAAAAACATTTTTTTTAAAAAAAAAATCGTAAATATAAATTCTATTCACCATTCTTCTTTTTGTTTATTACATTCTCAATTACGAAGTAGAATGAAGTTATTCGACACATAATTTTACTTTTATATTGGTAAATAATTAATACTGTTCATGATATAGATTTATTGCCAATGAATAATGATATATTAGACATGTAAATATCTCGTAGATTATTATAACGATAATAATTGTGAATGAATGAAGATTATAATTTATTAATGAAGGTCGCTGTATTTCCTTAATTGAATAGTTGTCGTATATATTTCATTCATTTCATTACTGAAGGCGACTTCTTTTACCATCATGTTTGAAACTTAATCGAAAAGACAGAAGATAGCCGACTTTGTTTACATATTATTTTAATAGTCATTCGTTTAACGCGATTCTCAAAGAACACGTTTTACAAAATATTTTGAATTTATGAATTTATATCAGAGGAATTAGTTTTCAGCATTTCGATACATAAGTAAATAGATTATTGTTATTTAATGATTGTGAGTGATTGCTTTTAACATCACACTGAGAGCTATTGGCATTGAAACAGGTAATTTTGAGTCTCGGTCAAGTAACGAGGATGACACATGCGCTGGCACCTCCCTCTCCGAAATTCTACATGACACTAAAAGAAATTGGGATCTTAACCAGATTTGTAGTATATCAAACCACCTGCGTGGTTGGTCTTTAATAGCATCAGGACTCGAACCTGTGACTCTTTCTGCCATAATGTTGAATTGATTTACATTTTGCTCTCCATGAGCATTTTTAATTCGCAATCTCGTTCAATGGAGAAAGCTGCCGAGGTGTAAATATACTTAATGGGTGATTTTGGAAATCCAGTCGAGAAAATAAAAACTTAGCTTTAACATTTATGTCTTTTTTGTTTTAAATTTCAGTTATATTTGTTTCCAATGTATTGGGAGTGCCAAATATATTGATATCACCAAATTTTAGAATGAAATGTTTTCCATTTTTAAATGTAACAAAAAATAAATAAAAACATTTGCATAAACTGTCCATCGCTCCATCAAAATGAGAAAATCTTTTTCTTACGATTTTTGTCACTTCTTGATTTCGAAGCATTTCTACATGTGTACCAGACAATTTCATCCTCTCCACTACTCGAACATTCTCACTTCGAAATATTATTTAGACTCTAATTTGATGCTTTGACGTTAAATTTAGCGAAACCTCGGAAATATGCCCATTATAGTTCTTTAAAAAATTAAAATAGTGAATAAAATAATCAAATTTTATTTTTTTCTTAAAATACTGTTATTTTTTTTAAGAAAAAAAAAAACTTTTCTTTCCCTTCCCCATTGCATTTTGTCAAATAGGAGCGGGCGTGAAATCTTCAGATTCTCATTAACGATCAGTGTTTACTGTAATTAACAGCCTTCATTTCATTTCAGTTTTTCATGCTTTCAATCGTTCTCGAGATATTAAGCTTTTTCTATATTCATTTCTTAGTTTTCGAAGTTCCTAATAGTATAGAATGTGTAATATAATTAATATAAATCATTAAACGTCTAGTTTTCAAGCAGATTTATATTTAATATGCAAAATCAGTAAATTCTGTTTCTTCAGGGTCTAGTGATTTTTTTTCTTCTTTCTCGTAGGGCTAACTGTCTTTGATAAAAATGGATGACATGCCACCTGGATACCCTAGCGATCCCTCTCTATTTTCGATCCTTCTTTTTGTTTTTCATTTTTTACTCAAAAGTCTAGATCACCGAATACACATAGTTAGGACAGCATAGCTAGTTTTGGCCTTTGCGTCATGAATCTCGACTTTCACTCACTTTTTCAATAAGTTGTGTGCGCTTTAATCAGAACAACATTTTACAAATGCATTAGAGACACCTTCGTATCCTTTCCGTGTATACATCATACGATCGGGGAAATAACTTTAGAAACGCAGTTTGCGGAAAGAGTACAGCGGAAATTCAGTTTGTTTCCAGTGCACTCAGTTTTAATAGCCAGCTGTTTTGGCCAACCCCCTCTTCTGAAAAAAAAATTACTCCTTTCCCCTTTTCAGAAAAAATAACACATCGATTGTCATGCATGAAACCAATAATGTAGCTATGAATTTTTAGATCCTTAATAAATATTTCCGACGGTCAGAAGAAGAAAGTTATTGCACAAGAATATTCCGTTTTCTCACTATTCCGAAAGCATTTCATCGCATGCATTGAAAAGCAATCATGTGGCTTTGAGAAGAAAAGTCTGAAACTCCACTGAATTAACACTGCGCTCAGAAATTCGTGGTGGAGTGAAAGCGGAAGCCTTAATATTGTCACGACTTGTTCAAATCTGTCAGCATAAGTTTTGTTGATCATGTCGAACATGTGCTCGCACAGTGGGGTGCATTGCGCGTACTGCGATTCCGCACGTGCACCACACGGAACGCGCGAGATTCGAGTAGTTTTCAATGATATGGCAAAATGTTGAGTGAGTAGACTCACATGTAAAATAAAACACACAATTTTCTTAAAAATAAAAATCTTTTAATGCGCTTTTCCCTTTGCAATTAATAACTCATCTCTATTTTCAATACACTATGTACAAAAACATTTTAAATATGAAAAAAGAGAAATAGTGAATGTCTATTGATTAAATATCTATAATATTTGTACAGAATAACCCTTTATCTTACCTTAAAAACGGCAAATATTTATTTTGAAAAAATATTCATGTATTACAAATATATGATTTAACAAATATTTCAGTATTCGCTTGCAAGGAGCCCTAAAGAACCAAATCCTTTGGATCCTTTGCAACAGAAGAAACCCGTCGACGAATTCGATATGCAATGTCTCTTCTTCACATCACATCTAATCCAGTCATGCTCGATATCCACTCGAGGTTTTGGTGGGCAGCGGAGAACACTCGAGGCGCTCCCCGGGTTGCGCATCCGTCTGCGCTGGCCCATGATGACACCCCGGCCAAGTAATACCTTCCGTAGTACAATCTCATCAGAGGAGCTCCATTGTCCCCCTGAAATACAACAGTAAGTGTCGAAAACTTTGTAACAATTGTCTGTTCAAGAGAATTCCATTAATTAACTCACGGAGTTGCTTTCTGATTTTATATTTTAATTTGTGATTTCTTTCCGATCAAAAGAAACGTGGTAGATGAAGGTATGAAATGCAAAGAATTGAGTTGAGCATAGTGATATCCTTGTATAAACGAAATAGAACTGAAAGGGAAGGTGGGGATTGCTGATAGTGAGTAGTCGTAGATGGTTGTATGTTAGAAATGGTCTGAGCTTACTGTGGCTGATCTTTTGTGATCAAGTTAGAAATGATGCCTCGTCAGAGAAAGCTGCGAACGATTTTAAACCGTTAGTTTTCAGAAATAGCTCAATCGGTACTCGTGAGAAGTAAGCTAAAGCCTTATTTAATTCTAAACTAAGATTCAAATGCATTGAGATATAATTGAGAGAGAGAGAGAGCTGTCTCGCATAGGCTGCGAAGAGTCTCAATAAAATGTGTTTATATTCTTTTGACGTATTTTCAGCTGTAAGTTGTGAATTTATTAATCATTTAATTAAGCTTCGTGATGTCTGTAGATTTAAATAATGAGAGGGAAAAGTTTCAACTTCCATTAAAAGTTTAGTTTCGGAGGGAAAAATAGATCAGGAGGAATGTATCTTACTTCGCACGTATCTGTTCCTTCTTTGTAAGCGCAAATCATCTGTTCCGTAAACCATCCGGGGTATTTTTTGTTACAGTCTTCTTCAGACCAAGCGTACAAGCTCGCTTTCAACAAAACGTCGCTTCCAGGACCTCCTGGAAATGAAAGTGAAAAGCAGATACATTAAATCAATTTATATTCTCACAGTAAAATATTTTTATTGTTTGTGCTAACGGAAATATGATATTTTAAAAATTTCTTCCTTTAAAGATACATAGGCTTCGAAAAAAGCTTCTGGTTTCTGCATCAGGGTGTTTCTCAAACTGTGATAAGCTTATTCGAAGCGTTACGATAACGTTTCTGTGTTACCGCTTTCTCCCCCTTTTCTAAAAGTGGCTTGTCCAAATCACGTAGTCAGTGGTTCGCGGGCGGATGTGTTTAATAACCAACGATAGAAAGAAATGGCGTTTGTTGAGCAGAAAATTAATATCAAACTTTGTATTCTCTTGGGAAAGAGCGCTACGGAGATATTACGAAATGTTGAAGCATGTGTACGGAAGTGATACATTATCGCTAACATAAGCTTTTGAGAGACATTGACTTATCAGAGAAGGCGGAGAAAGTGTCGAACACGACGAACCTCTGGACCTCCGCAAACTTCCTGCACCGCTGAAAATACCGAAAAGATTTCTGCGGTGGTACATAAGAACAGGCTTCAAACAGTAGCTCAAATAGCAGAATCAGTTGGGATATCTGAGATCACAAGTCAACGGATACTGACTAAGGATCTTAATATGTACAGGGTGTGTCAACTCATCGTTCCCCCCATGTTAAGCGAAGACCAAAATGTAATTCGAATAAAAATGGCTAGATATTTAATCCCAGCTGTTGACAAAGATCCTTCCCTAGTTGGAAGAATTGTTACTGGAAACGAGAAATTATGTTTTTTATTCGACATGAAAATTAAGAGAGCATCGGCAACGTACAAATCACCATAATCTCCACGCAAGCAGAAATTGCGTTAGGATCGCTGTACAGGTAAGGTCATGATAGAGGTGTTCTTCAAGATCCAGAGCATTGTACATTTGGAATTTATCCCTCAAGGACGCACTGTGAACAAAGAATTCTGTAGATATCCTGCGTCGTTTGCGACAATCTGAAAAAAGAGACCAAAATTGTGGGCTGAGCAGTAATGTGTACTTTTGCATGACAACTCTCCTGATCAATCCCTACTCATCACTGACTTTCTTGCGAAAACAACTTTTTTTGTCACGTTCTCTTTACTCCCCTGATCTCTCCCCCTGCAATTTCGGTCTATTTCCTGAACTGGCACATCGCTTGCAGGGTCATCGATTTCAATCTGCTGATGAAGTTAAAAGTGCATCTCAGGCTGAATTAAAGGACTTGACTAAAATGGATTCCAGAAATATTTCGATGATCTTTACAAGCGATGGCAAAAGTGTGTTGTTGCTCAAGGGTCTTATTTCGAAGGTGGATGTGTTTCAGCAATTTCATTGGTAATGATTTTTTAGTTATGAACTTAGTCCGCGAACTTTTGAATCCTACTTCGTATAAAGACTAATACAAATAAACCACCATTGTCATTAGTAAGCCTTCTAATGACACAAATAAGCCACCATCCTATAGTAAACTCACTTGCAAGAAATAAGATAAGGACACAGCACCGTTACTATTTGTTGTGCACATGAATATTACACATATATAAGGGAAATAGCAAAGATCTAGTTATTTCTAACATAGTCTCTGAAATTTGCAACTCATCGAGAAGTAAAATAAGGAAAATGGCAAGGAATGCAGACATGCCTCTTTTTTTGATGTAATAAAAGGGAAGAAACTTACATTCATTTGCAAAAGAAGAGAATCTGAGAATTATATCTATTTTTACATAAAGTACTAAGCAAAAGTTACTAATTATTCCGACGAAGAATTATTCAAATATTCAGAGTCTAGTTCTCAAGTAACGCACGTGTGTGTCTGCGAAGCTGTGACTGTTGAGTGGATAAAAGCGCATGAAAGTTGTCGACGATTTGTAAGCCCGTACTCCTCCGTGACATTCGCTTTGTTTTTCATAAGAGTTGAGAAAATTTTAAAAGGTATATCAGGTAAAATGAATAGCCATGAACGTATGAATGAAGGAATGAGATGAATAATTGTCGGTAGTTTGGATGAAGGCAAATCACTTGCACAGGCAGTTACAGAGCTCAATTGAACACCTAATGCCATCTGAAATGTTTGGAAATAGTTTCAGGACACTGGATCCATATCAAGAAAATCAGCACTAGATCGCCCCCGAGCCACAATGGTGAATGAGAATTGTTATTTTGGCTTTTTCAGCGCAAAGACAAAGGAATGTTACATAATCACAGATCTCGTGTGAACTGTATGCTGTAATTGGAGCCCAAATTTCACTGTATACAGTTAACTGAAGGCTTCATAATCGGGAACTCTATGCCAGAAGATTCTTTCCTTGCGTCTCGTCCACTGCAAAACTCAAGAGAGATCATTAAGCATTTTGCAGACAACACGCGCCTTGGACGACCAGACTTCAGTAGAGCACCGTGCTTTTTACTGATGAGTCACGACTCAGATTCAACATGCCTGAATACCTGAACCTGGAGAGAGCCAGGAACACAAAACTATGTCTTCCTCATCAGAGAAAAGGATTATTATGGTGGTGGAGGTGTTATGGCTTGTAGATGCATATCGTTGGACGGCTGCACACCTATTCATGTGTTTGACAAAGGCTATCTGGCTTCAATAAGGTATAGAAAAGAAATCTCAGAACCCTATGTTCGACATTTTAGGGCCGAAGTTTCTCTGGGTTCTTGTCCACATACGGTTAAGTTAGTCGACAATTATCTGGAAAATGAGGATAATCGCCACGTAGGTTGGACCGCCAGATCTTCTGATCTGAACTCTATATTGATTGTCTGGGATGCGCTTGAAAGAGGAAAAGGGGATGGAGACATGATCCGAGAACTATCCCGGAGCTAAATCTCTCCTGACTGCAGAAGGATCGACTGCTACAGATTCCTCAAGTGCCTTCTGTCCAATATGCCATCACTCTTTGAGACTAATCTGGTTGTGAGAAGGGAATGTATTAGATTCATTTTCAGTTCAATATCACAACGCGGATTTTGGACATCCCTGTACTATGAGCTTTATTGATAATCATGCCCACATAAAATGACTTTTGAATGGTACATCTCTTTCTGTGTTATAAATGTATATTTGCATCAAAGATAATTACAGTTTTTCTATAAATATTTCAGGAATTCGTCATATAATGAGCAAATTCTCTTCATTTTGCACATGAGTGTAGTTAAGCTTTAGTTAAAATAACTGATTAAGAATAACTGAATTTAAAGTTAATTTCAGTTATAAAAGACAGTTCTTTCCGTAACAAACCGAAGTGAAACAAGAATCTAATAGTTTTCGAGATGTTTTAACCATAGATATAGTATGTGAAATCCATTCAGAACAACAGGTGAGATCCACTTAAAAATAAAAAGTTCAAGACTCTTCCTACACTCTCATTATATACTCCAGGCAGTTCCCTTACATTAAGGGAGATGGAAAGTGTCCAAACCATCATTTGTAGACTTGTTTTTAAGGGGAAATATTAAGAATCGTACTTTAACCAAGGTGCAGAAAGCCATTCCAACCTGCACCATTTGTAATTATTATGCATATTGTTATTTATGTGCCGCAAACATGTCACCTGATTTTTATAGATTATCACAGGTACATTTTAAAAGGCAATTTTTTCTATATTGTAAGAGACCCCACAAACTAAATTTATTGTTTGAATGGGGTCGCCACAATGTACTTATATAGTAAAATTTAAAAATTACATTGTATTTTCAAAACTTCGGGACCAAGAAATAACGTGGAGTCTGTCGTGTTTACCACTTCAGTTATCATTTTGGTATTTTATGGATGTTGTTTGAACTGAATAGTTCCTCCAATGAATGAAGCGTGACTTATGTGGATTATATTAAAATTATTGAGTGTAATGAACAGGTTTGAAGAATTGCATTTACAAGCAATGGAGAATTTAATGCCGGAGTTAATGGGTAAGTGATAGAGTTAGTAAGCTAAAATTATCAATGTGAGACATCTGCATCTTATCTGCCCTGAACAAGCAGCTTTAGAAGTTGACACAGAGAGGATCTACAAAGATGAGGAATCGAAATCTCATCTATAAATTTTCCAATGGCTAGAATCGGATTGTTTCGGTAAGGTACAAATATTAAATTATTGTATTAAATGTTAAATCACACTCTTTTAGGAACCATGGCCACACATAGTGTAGACTGATTTTTTGGCCATTTATAGATATAAATAAAATAACTCGGCTATCTTCCCTGTGAAATTTCTATTCTTTGGACGACTGTTGTTTAATAATTGTTTTTAATGTGATTATGTACGAAAAGTGAAAGGAATAATAGCGGAGTGTCCCAGGCTTACTTTCTGATATTCTTCCCCATCCTGCCGTGGTGAGGCTGAGCTCTGGAGGATACCACGCATCCGATCGCGGTAGGCATATGGGCCTGTACTCGCTCGTCGCCGGCTGCTTCAGCTTCAGGAGAGCTAGGTCATTGTTGTAAGGCGTCGGTTTGCCGTACTGCTGGTGATGGTAGACGTTCTGCACATCGAACTTTCTGGAAGTTGCTTCCTTGACGGACACTTTGTGCTTGCCGAGGAATACGTCCAGTATTTCTGGATACCATTCCATCCTGTTGGGGAGACGAGAAATTGGGATTGGATGTCATTTCCTTAAGTTAACTCACTAGAGAATGGTCTCAAATAGCACGAGTGGTATATGACAAAAGTGGTACCGTTTGAATTCCCCTATTTGCTGAGCGTTTCGAATCCTTTTTCGGAGCGGGATGAATTTTCTCTTCTCCTTCCCTTTAGAGAATTCTTAATGGTCTCGACCGACAGGAAATCTCGAAATTCGATAGTCTGGGTTATGATTAAGCGAATGGTGATTTCCTCATTCGATTCGCCCTTGTGAAAAGACAATGTATTACGGAGATTTCGCGTTTTATTACGAGAATTCTCTTATGTCACTACTCAAAAAATTATTTAAGTATTATCTCAATCTTACGTTTTTGTTGTTAATAAAGTTTAAAGATAATTAAGTCCACAACTCATTTTTATCCAACTGAGCTCCACAACATATACAATATACTTAAAATATAATTGGGTGTAGCACAAAAAGAGTGCTGAAACACAAATAAATTTAGATCAAGGATATATTGAATTTAGCATATATTGGAGGAAATGCATACACAAAAATAATTTAACTGTAATTGTGCATTATGATTTTAAACTAGGGTTGCAAACAAATGTTTCCTGCACCACGGGCATGTCTTACAACAGCAAAAGTGTCCTTTACTCCATTCAACCTGGCGAGGATATATATATATATATATATATATATATATATATATATATATATATATATATATATATATATATATATATATATAGTTCCCATTTATAATTAAGTCCTCTCCATGATTACTTCATTCCATAATGCAGAATTCAGAATGCATGTATATGAAGAAATTGTATAGTTACCTTTTAGTTCATTATTTTTTAAATTTTTTTGCGCCTTAAATCAAGGGGGAAATTGAGCCTGCATCTCACAATGGTTCAGTTTATATATGCGATTGTTTGGGCTTATATATTTGCTTCTTATGTGAAACCTTTTCATACGATTCTCTTTTTATAAAAAAAAATCCAAGCACGTAATATTTGGGACCATTCTTTACACAGTGAGTGTTATGATAAATTATCATTAAAGCAATGTTCTATTTAAGCAGGATAGATAAAGCTTTCTTACTCAATAATTTCATTCCCTATAAAAATTAAAATATAGTTGTAAATTATTTAACTACGTAGAAATGGTAGCTTGGTTAACGTAAATATAATTATTTCGACAGTTTTTGCGGATTTTATAAATTTTAACAGAAACTACTGTGACATATTCAATTTTTAAAAACAAACGATTGTGATACTTTTTTAAGATATTATCTGTCCAACTTATAAAGGCAGACGATTTAATTTAATGTGATACTTTATTTAAGACATTGCCTATTCTACTTTTAAAGGCAGACGATTTAATCTAATGTGTTACTTTATTTAAGACATTACCTATTCTACTTTTAAAAGCAGACGATTTAAACTTAAAGTAATACCTTTTTCAATATTCTTTATTAAGATATTTTTTTTGACAACACCAGATCATAGTTTTTTTATTTTAGATAATTTACTGGCAACGGATATGAAATTTTAGTATTGAGTTTGGTTCCAAGAGGTAAAGACGAACGTTGAAAAAGTGGTGCTTGTGTAAAATTGTGTCTTGAATTTATGTTTGAAAAGATGTGCGCAAATAAATGTGATGTCCGGAAAACAAGTCCTATTTATTAGTAGTCTTCAATACAGTACACTACCTCTACATTATCACGCTATAGCAAATATTCTTTTTCTTCGATTTAAAATTTCCTAAAATAATTCCTTGTAATTTTATATTAGATTACAACGAGATTATTTTCCCTTTCTTTTTAATCATAACAATTATTTTCAAATTTATTTGTTAATAAATAAATTATTATTATTATTATTTTTCGTTGATGCTATCCGACCCATTTGCTTCAAATGTGAATAAGTTTGTGTGTGAAAAGACAGATGACCTTAGAGATAAAAATGGGAAGTTAAGACGTCGCTTCATACAAGGACCGAATTAAAATGGGTTTTTCCTTTCGTATGACAACGATTTGTTTTGGCTAAAAACATATTTTTTGGCTAAGTTTCGACTATTTACAAATGCATCCCTCTGATGGTATTTGCTATTCTATTTATTTCTTATCAGAATTGGAAGTTAGAGAAGATACTTAAATTCTAAGAAGTAATTAATGTAAAATAAGGAATAATCAGACAAAACCTAGATATCCCTTTTAAATACATAACAAACTATTTATTTTAAACCATTGATAAATGGTTTCATACATGTTTCTCTTTTAAAAATCATTGTATGAAACAATATGAATGGGTTGATCTCAATTAAAGTACATATTAAATAACTCGAACAGCATTGGTGAAGATTCTCATAATTTTGAACTGTAATTCAGAGACAAGGACTTCATCTCAGCTACTACCTTGCTCTTGTGATACCACATGGCATGAGAATCGGGATCCCGGCTCTACTAGAATACTGCTGGTAAAGAAACTCGCCATTAATACTATTTGGATACCACGAATGAAATAATATTAAATGCTGCGAATTCAACCACCTAAGTGTCCAATATGTTTCATGTGAAAGGGTGTAGAATTTTGGTAAGTACAATATTTTCATTTGACATATTTAAACTAAGGTACTATTCTCATCGCTTAAACAGGGCTTAAATTTGACGATTTTGTGTAGCTCTACGTGATTCTCGTAGATGAATACAACGTAATTAGTGGCAAATAAGTTGAGCGAACCGAATCAAACTGCACATTTTTTAAAAATATTTACGATGCTCGAAATGCATCAGAAACCATGTATCCCCCTCTCGTGTATTGTTACATCCTTTTAGTGTTGAGCCAAAAGAATATTTTAAGACACCAATTAAAAAATTTCTCGAACAGCGAAATCTACAGAAACCAATTGCTTACCAATTGTCAAAAATGCTAGCAACGGTTAAGACATAATAAGGACTTATTAAGGCTCCACCTCCTACAACTGTTCTGTTGTATACAATCATGGCCTGAAAATAATAATTGTATTTAATATATTAAGCTGTTAAGACTTAAATGAAATAGCTATGTTATCTTAATTTTAAACATATTTTTAAATCTGTTATTTATAAATTACAAGATTTTTGTAAAAATAGCTCAAAGTCATTTTAAAAAGTAATTAGGATCGCTATAAAAAGTAAATGAAAATTGACTCAAGAAAGTTTGAGAATTAAAAGATTCCTACCATCCACGGGAACTCAACAGGATCTGTTTCGACACCTCCGGCAATTCTTCCTTCGTCGCTCACATTCGGAATTCCGCAATCTGTTTGTAATGGATTCCAAATAAATGAACTATTTATGAAGAAATAAATCTTAAGAGGACGTCAATTGAAACATTATCATTAGAATTAAGGTATCCGCCTTCAACGCGATTTTCGGTCTAAATTCTATTTTTTTATAATTTGCAGTCTACTATTAAAACCTGATTTCTTTGCTTTCTAGAATAGCTTCAATTTTGTTTCTATTTTATTTGGAACTCGAGTTTTAAGCATTTTATTAATAGTCTATGTCACTTTTTTTTAGAACTGGAAGTGGCATTCTGCTATCGGAAAGGGAATTTTAATGTTTGTTTATATTGATATTTTACGTAATATCGCCCTCAAAATATATTCCAAAATTCAAGGTAAATTTCCCAAAACCTAAAATACCAATGAATCTTTTAAAGGTGTAATATGATAAATAGTACCAAAAGATGTTTTTGTTTGAATACTCTGCAATCGGGTGCATATGATGCAGTTATGCAATTTAACGAAGGACATAAAGGCTGCTTGAAAGACTTAAATAAGCTGAACATTGAAAGTCAGGACTACTTCAGTGTAAAGGGATACGAAAAGTTGGATAGCAATTTAATCAGAGATTCGAAATGCCATACAACACCTATTGCATCTAAGCGTAGTAAAGTTTTAAAGGCCATCAGGAAGAAAAACACAATTTATTTAAGTAATACAGATAGTGAAATTTATAAATCAGGGACCTTTTAATGTTAAATTTTTAATAAATTAGGTAAGTTTCTGGATTGAAATGTATTTTTATCATTTTCTCAAAATCAAATGTTTCACTTTTTGCTTTTGCGCAAAAAAATCATATTGAAAAAAAAAAAAAAAAAAACTATGCATATAATGTTATGAAACATTCATGGAATACTCTATGAAGATGAATTTAGGATTTGAATCTTTTTTATGGTTATAATTCTATTATTTTGCATTTTATTGTTGATAAAGTCATAAATTTTCACAAATTTTTACGGTTTTTCTGTGTTCTTATACGACTTCATATAAATATTCAATTATCGGTATTATAATTATGAGAGAAGCACAAATACTGAATTAGATTCCATTAATCATTGTAAAATTTACATAATTGAAATATCTCAATTTAAATTTTAGTTTTGGTGTTTTGTACATATGTCATTTTACTGCTATTTGTTTGTATCTTTTGAGCTAAAATACTTAATTTTTTTTTTAATTTATACCGATTTTATATTTCATTTTAAATTTTTAACCATATTATATACGATAATAGATATAAAAATTATTTTTCCATTATTTACAAAACTCCTCACCGAAGGTAGGCGGATACCTTATAGGAGTCGTAATATGTATTATTCTAATAATTTTCTCTAATTTAGTATTGATTATTGCACGAAATGAATCTTTTTATGAATCAACCAAAAAAATTATTTGAAAACAAAGCTGCTTATGTATGTCTGGTTCTTTTATGTAGCCAACTAATACAAATGACAATTTCTTCACCATCAACTGACTAATTATGAGGATTTCTTTGAAATTCTTTTAAGGAAGTGATCTTATCTATTTTTTTAATTTTTTTAGAATTTCTTTATTTGTGGTTTGTTCCAAAGCGTAATCAATATTGCATCATTTTGTACATTATTTTCTTCATTTTTTCTCTAAAAAAATAGTTGCAGTTACAAAGAAATCTGTTTCTCTTATTGTAAATTCACCACACAATGGATGCAAGAAAATCATCCGAGTAAAAAGCCATATAAGTGTACACATACCTCACTACTGAAAAGAAATATGGCATCCATTCTTTTTAATTTTACAGCGTGAGGATTATTTAAAAATGGCATAAAATAAGCTCATTGTCCCGTGGACGTTTATCAGTTTCTTTAAAATAATTCCAAATCTGTTGCATTGTAGCTTACTGTCTAAGTTAGGCTTCACGGGCGGCAGAATTTCTACGTCATCGTCATCACAGGGAGGAGAGTCTTTGATCTCGTCAGCAATCCACTCGAGGTACTCCGAAACCCTCGTGTAAACGCCAGGATAACCCTCCAGGCCACAGTTCATACCCCAAGAAACGACGCCCACGGAGTACCATTTCTCACCATACTTTCCAAACAGGGGGCCGCCAGAATCACCCTGAGATGGGGGAGTAAAAAATAATTAATTAAAACACATAAGAGTTATTAAGAGCTTTTCGTGCTCTTTTATGGAATAAAATCTCTATTAATTGATCAATTGCTTGATTACACAGAACAGAAATCTCATTCAGATTCGGAGACAACAGAGTTCCCTTTTTCTCTATTTTTAGTTTTGAAGAATTTTTAGGGCCTACACCTTACACTTTTTTTTATTATCTAGATATTTCTTTCCTTCTCATAGCATATATACAATTTGATGCTGGGCCACGGTCAACGGAGGCAGGTCCATAAGCAGATTATTTTTACAAGGGCCATGGTGATAGGACTGAGAAGGGCAAGTTGATCCTTAGAGCAAATCTCAGCTAACACATATCTGGACGTATACACAGTGCACCAGCTATTGCGAAAATGGTTAGAAGAAGGGAAAGTGGCAAGTCTGAGGAGTGCTAGGGCAGCCTGAGTGACCTGAGCACGCGTGAATCGACGCATCCACTGACAAGTAGTGACAGACCCGCAAGTCACTTCTACTCCCATTCGACAGCATGTTCAAGACACCCTGGATGTTCCCATGTCGACCATAACCGTTTCTCGTCGATTCGTTGCTAGTGGCCTGCACTCATGACATCCGTTTGCAAGACTGCCACTTACCTCCCATAGACATAAGCATCTGCAATGGTGCCGGGCTAGAGTAATGTGGACTACGCAACGGCCCTGGATCGTGTTCTCAGATGAGTCACACTTCTGTTACTCCAATGATAGTCGCCACGAAAAAGTGTGTCGTTGACGGGAAGGTAGGTACAATTATGCTGCTGTTGTGGAATGCCCCATCACTCGACAACACGGCATCATGGTTTGAGGCGCAATTGCATATGATTCAAGGTCATTTTTAGTTTGTATTCAGGACACTATAACGGCCGAATGATACGTGGATGATGTGATGTGGCCGGTAACACTCCCCTACTTTCAGAGGATGCCCAATGCCCCTTATCAATAGGATAACCCCCCCTCTCACATCAGCCTTCATGCTTTGCAAGGTGTACGGATACTTCCCTGGGCACTGTTCTCTCCTGATCGTTCACCAATTGAACATATTTGGGATACGATACTTCCAGGCTTTTAAATATCCCCACAGCCAAAAATCTGATGGTGTCGAATCTGGAGAACGAGGAGGCCATGGAAATTTGCAACGTTTTCTAAAGATTCTTTCTTCCCCTAACGTCTGTATCAAGAATTCCTTGACTGGATTAGAAGTGTGACTTGTTGCTCCATCTTGCATAAACATAACAGTAGAAACGCTTCATTTTCACGCAAATATGGACAACCTTTTCGCGCAAAAGAGTTAAATAACGCTGAGCATTTACTCTCACCTTTTTCCACCCATTTACTCGACACTGTGTTTCAAAGAAGAGGGGTCCCATGATGAAGGAACCTGTGAACCCACACCATACTGTGACTTTGGGGGAATGCAGTGGTTTCTCTGTGAACACTCGTGGATTTGTCGTCGCCCATATGCGACAGTTATGGGTATTAACATCGCCATGGATAGAAAAATGAGCTTCATCAGTCCACAAGATGTTAAAGACCCAAGAAGAATCTTGTTTAATTTTGGAGAGAGCCCACCTCGCAAATGCTTCCCTCTTTACGGTATCCGACGGTAAAAATCCATGGCAAGACTGTCATTTGTATGGATACTGATTAAGAACTCCATGAAGAATGTTGCGTATCAAGGATGGTGGTAAGCCCAAGCGTCTGCCAGCTTCCCGTGCACTGCTAGTCCCTGCAGCAGATTCTGAAGTTAATGTTTCCATTTCGGATTCGCGTCTGCCTAAAACTTGGTCATCTAGAACTTGCACGATCCAGATTCCACAAATCGCTGAACAAGCTTTATGAGTCCTGCTATTATTAAAGGCCCTTTTCCAGTGTTCATATTTTTCTGAAGTCGGAATTTACACAGAATACTCGCTGATCCCTCGTTCATGTAAACCAGCTTCACTAACAAAGCTTTGTCTTTCCCATTGAGTAACTTGTTCACTGAGTTGGTGTACAACGGAGAACTGGATCTGGATCAATAGTATCAGTATTTATAAACTCTTGTCTCATTTGCATATTTCCAAATAAGACGTTTGTATCAGCGCCATCTGTCGGCTGTTTTTTGAATTATATTTTTTTCTTATCTCAAAAAAAAAAAAAAAAAAATCCCGTGACTTATCGATGTTAAACCTGCAAACCGTTCTTTATTTTGTTTAATTTTCCGGCTCGGAGGAGGAGGTGGGGTTAGTTCTAAGCGTTTTGAGTCAGCTAGTTCCCCTGGGGTATTCTGTCAATAGCCCACGTGCTGCTTCTCAATAAACAATCACATTACTTTTAATTTTTTAAAAAAACATGATCTCTTAAACTTAGCATAAAAAAAGCCAATTTTCCCTTGTCGAAAGCATCTCTATTATCATAAATACGTTCTTAAATAGAATAAATAGTGATATCAAATCTTATTTCATTTTAAGTTAACTCTACTTGTATATTGGTATTGTAATAAGTAAAAGTAAGGC
>BMAW01053085.1:63177-105376 GCA_019974015.1 Nephila pilipes
AGTACTAGTCTCAACAAATTCATGAAACAAGAGAAGTAGTTGTTAGACTTAACTGAAAATCCATCACCAAACATTATAAAACTATATGGGGCTTTAAAAACAATTCCTCTAATGTCGGTTGAAGCAGAGAGAGCATTTTCTGCTGCCGGATTGTTCGTCACAAAGATTAGAACAAGGATGAGTGCTAAAAGTATAAATTGCTTATGTTTTCTGAAATCCTATTTTAAAAATGAATAATCAATTTGTTACATTTTTTTTGTATTTCTTAGCTCATTATATAAATAAGCATTAATTTTGGAATTTATATGTATTTTTATTTTATATAATTATTATTAATTTTATTTAAAAATAACTCTTTTTTAAATTTTTTGAATTTTTAAATTTTGATGTATTTTCGGGAACGACATTTATATTCCCGAGATTTCCCGGGAATGGAAAAATCAGGGAAGTCAGAAACCCTATGTGGTAGGTCTTAATGGTGCGGCTTAGAAGCTTAATACCGACTCGGATACAGTTAAGCGCTGTTAGATAAGTGAAATTTTATAATGTCCATCTTGAGGTTCGGATGGGTGGAGGGACCTATTCCACATGAGTGATAAGAAAAATATTATGTCGTGGATGTCATGAGTGTCAATCATAAAGTACTTGTATTTGAAGACAGATGGTATCATCAAAGTAAATTGTTGTTACCACTGGGTGCTGTAAACTGTTGAATGAAGCCAGAACAAATTTCACGTTGAATCATAAGTTAGTTTTGGTTCGGCACACATTTGTGGCCAAATCAAATTTTGTTTCCTACCGCGTCGAGTTGTCACCGTCGGTGAGACTGGATTCATCATTATGCACCGGAAATCAAGCAAAAATCAAAACAACAGATTACTTCTGGTGAATTAGCTTCAAAGAAGGCGAGGAGGATTTCATCAGCAGGAAATTGATGGTGAAGAATTTTTGAAATACGTAAGACGCCATGATCACGAACACAACTGTCTAGAGAGTCATGGCGCTCACTAATAACATACCATTTTCGATGCTACGAGCGCTATCTCTTGGAATTTCTAAGGACTTATTGAAGAACCCTAAATATTAAAGGAAGAATAAATTAACTTAAAAGGAAACTCGTGACAGATCGATTTTTTTTTCACTGACATACTTGACGACTTTATTAACTTGCTTTGGAGCCAATAGAGAAAATGGGACGTTCCAAGGAGACACGAGGTTCAAAATGCTATAAAAAAAAAAAAAAACTCTAAGTTTGCTCCATTTCCTTGATTTTCACTATAAAAAATCATTAACGTGAGTTTTATTGGTTTCATAAAATTTTCTTCCTAACATCTTGAATTAAAATGCTTCTCACTTTTTTTTTTCTAATTCGCTCCCCATGATTTAAAATTTTAAGCTACTATTTCCAAATCATTTCTGCACATTTTTAAACAAAAAATATTGTATCTGACACATGAGGATTTGAATTGAATCATTTATAGAGAAGAGAAATAAATATGAAGTTAGAAATGGGTTCGCACGCGTATTTGCCTTACTTAATACTTTCGAGCATTCATGTGACGTTAATTAATTTGAGAACCAATTTTTTAAGTAAACCTCGACTTGTGTAAATAAACGAGAAATGTCGAGTGAATAGGATTGAGATTGCACTTATCAAACTGTGGAAAATTTATATGTATTTCGAGAGTAATAAGTGTGTTCGAGAGAGTGATCGGAAATTATCAATGAAGAAGATACCCTTGTTGATAAAAATTCGATTCCTCGTTGATTCGGAGACGTAGAATTCGAAGTGTGTGTTGATCTGAATTCGATAAATAAGTCGAAAAATCCTTGAAAGCACTACTTCTGACTCGATCCCGATTAATCAATGAGAATTAAGTGTTTTTATTCATATTATAACTATTTAGGTAGAAGGTGTGCAGAAACCAAATTCCACAAAAGAGAGAGTCAGCATATCTCCATTCTAAGATTCGAATAAAAGCAAGAGAGTTCTTCTTTGTTTGAGTATTATTAAGTCATTAGTAGCTATTGAATTATTGGTTAAGGATGGAAAGGAATGCTCTTAGAGTGACATAAGTCACAATTATAAGTTATACATTTAGATCCTATATAGTATTAGTCATTTTACCATGGCTTTCTTTTTGGAAGATTCAGATTAATGCTCTTTTAAGATGACGTCAGGACTTCCTATTGAGAACAGATATAAATATCTTTCTTTTTCTATTATATGTAACGTGAGAAAAACATGCCGTACTGTTTAAATTCACAATTGAAAATTTACATACCAAATGAGAGAAACATGAGAAAGAAATGGAAAATAGTGTTTTCGCTCCTGAAACTGAGGGAGGAAAGTGCAGGACTTGAATAGAAATCTTTTAAGGAACCAGAACCTTTAAGTTCCCTGATCGTAAAGTGCAGATGGAGAGGAGATAAAACAAAGGAGCGACAAAGGAGAGAAGATAAAAATTCGTCATAAAGGGGAGAAAATAAAGATCCGATAAAGCAGGGATGAACAAAAGGTTGTCTTTCAGAAGCTTCTTTCAAAGTTTGAAGTTTTGAGAGGGATGACCATTGAAATACTTTTAATTTATTTTATTTGTATTAGAATGCTTGGATTGGATATGAAACGGCGTTTCACGAAAAGCGACATGACTCAGTTTGAACTTTTGTTTGGTAAGAGACTATTTTCAATAAGTTTTCCAGCTAATCTTGCAGTCAGTGAGATTACCTGGAAGTTCAGCCATTTTTTATTAATCCAATTGTTAGAGCTTTTAAAACAAGTTTTTATTCCGTTGTTTTAGTGATTTGCGCAATAATTAAAAATAACGTGGAAAAAGCCTTAATGTAACAAAGAAAATCCATATCTGTATTGCAATTTATATAATCTTTCAATTTGTATCAATATTACAATAGGCGGTTCACTTAACGCTCGTTCAGTAACCATGGACTCCGACTACAGCGAGTTAACAAAATCGATTCCCTCTCTGGAAGTTAATTATCCCTCTTCATAGAAACTACTACATTTAGATATTAGATAGAAACTACTACATAGATTTTTATTATTCCAAAGTCTATCTGATACTTACGCTGGAATCTATTCCACCCCCATCCTGCCACGACGGCCGTGTCGTTAGGCGACGTGAATGCGGGATAGGTGGGCAGACAGATGACACGGACTTTCTCGCTGAGCGTCGCTGGCTCCTGCAGTTTCACCAAAGCGATGTCGTTCAGGTAGGTTCGTTTGTAGTACTTGGGATGCAGGATGATTTTCGAGACGGCGACAGGATCGGGACCGTCATCGGAATCGTGAGCACCTAGGGCCACTCTGATTTTCGAAGCATTTTCTCTGAAATAAAAAAATAAAAGTGATCTGGTACGCCGAAATCAATCTAACTAAAACAATAGTCCCTCATGTGATTAAAAAGTTATAAGTACAAAAAAAAAGTTGTAGCACACTTAACAGAACGTATGAGGTCAAAGGAAAATAAATATAAAAAAATTCTGTGCAAAGTTTTGCAAGGAACAGAATTAGCCACCCAAGGTACAGGTTTTTTAAATAATTATTATTAAATTACTCAATTAAATATAAGAATTAGAGTAAACGATGAAATATCTGAAAATGGAAAATAGTAAACTCTTCCGATATTAAAATTAAAGCAAATGACAAATTATTAAATTGAATGTTATATCAGCTACATGTAATTAAAATTAAAGGAAATGATAAATTATTAAATGGACTATGTTTATGAAAAATTAAAGCAAACGATAAGAAAAAGTGGTCCTACTAAAACAATAGCCCCTTGGGTGGCTAATTATTTACAATGATTTTAAGAAAACTATAAGTAGATGATGTTTATAAGACAGGGTGTAACGCACGCGGGGTATTTCCTTCTTCAGTTATTATTCATCTTAGCTAAAATTCATAAGCTATAGTCCAAGGAAATGAAAAAAAATCCAGGTAGGATGATAAACAGTCTATTATTTTCAAAGTCATGATTATATTAAATGTTCATTACGTACTTTTTAAAAATATATTACTCATGTGATATACTTAATGTTTGCAGAATACTGGTTAAACTGCCTAATAGTGTATGAACTGCTGTTTAGAATACTGACTTAATTTATCTCTTGCTAACTCAGTCGGGTTGGAGTGAATAGAATAACTGGAGAAGAGAATTCGAGTCCTAAACTCAAAGTCGAGCCTTCCTAGCTATAATTCGAAAGCTTTCGAGTCTATTTACTTCTGATCCAGATGGTTTTCTTTGATCATTTCTATTCACTATTTCTGTCATCAAGTAACTAAATTCCCCCCACGTTATTAGCCACCCAAGGGTCTATTGTTTTAGATGGATCACTATTCGCTTACCAGATCACTTTTCTCCCTTAATTTTTTTATCATTTCCTTCAACTTTAATTAAATTTGGTTTAAATATATTCAATTTAATAATTTATCGCTTCCTTTAATTTTAATATAGGAAAAGTTTTCTATTGTCTATTCTTCGATATTTCATCGTTTATTTTAATTCTTATATTTAATTGAGAAATTTATTAATAATTATGAAAATCGTGCAACTTGGGTGGCTAAATCTGTTCTCAAAACTTTGCATAGGACTTTTAAATTTTCTTTCTTCTGATTAATATTTTTGTATGCACTGGTTTAGAAATTCCAAAAAAAGTTCTACATTAAATTTATTTTTTGAGCTTTCAATTTTTTTTCTTTTCTTCTAGATTTTCGGCGAATGAAACTTTTTAATTAGTTTACTTTATATTTTTTCTATAATACAAAATTATTTGTGTGTTTCCTTTTAAATTTTAATAGACATACCACACTTATTCATTTCTTCGCTGCTTATGAATGTAATTTATCCAATTTATTCACTACACTTCATAATTTAATTTTATCAACCTAAGTCACGTTTCATTTTATTGGGAGGAATTTTGAATTGAAGCACAATCAAAAAGAAACTCAAGAGTTAGTCAAAGGAGAAATCGTGAAAAGGTAAAATGTTGCAAAAGGGTCAAGTTTTTGTTGTTGTTGTTGTTGTTGTTGTTGTTCTTTAGAGCACAGTAAAATAAATTCTAAAAATCAACGATGACATAAAATTCAATTTTTGAAACAATACTAATACTAGTTTTTAATTACGGTGTTACAATAAATAAACAAAATAATAGTTCGAGACAGGTATTGTCATACAAAATAAAGATTTTACAGCCGTACAATAATTTTAAAGGTAAAACTAAAAGTGTGCATATAAAATAACGTGAAGTTAATTAATATAAATTTAATTCAATGCTCATAACACGGAATCTGTCTTCGTGATGAAATGTTTTACCTTTCTAGACAATGGGAAGCTGTGATCACGTAAAGTCGACTTATTAAGGCTCCTCCACAGAAATAATCATCGACGTTATTCTTCTTTTTCACTAAAGCTACCTGGAAAAAATACCTGCAAATAAAACACTCTTCCTTCCTCTGAAGTAAATTCCAAGCATCGAATTCAAATTCCATATCAAAAATGTAAATGCTATGAATAAAAAAATGTTAGATTGTATCATCATTAAATATTATCATAAAGGATCGCTAATTAATTAAAAAAGCTGCATTTATAATCGACGAAGCTGTTTAACACAATTATATTAGAAAATAAAGAAGTTTTTATTTATCTATTTTTGATCAAGTATTTTGAAAATAATTCCAGACCAAGAGGGTAACAAGAATGAGAAATTGTTTATTGGAAATTAAACGATAACGTATATAATTATACTGAATGGAAATCTTGAAAAGATAGAAAAACCAAAACATAATAAAACACCACTTAACGTAATAAATGACGGCTTTTAATCCGTAACATATTTTTTTTTCCTTTTGTATAGCTTCAGATTATTCTCTTCTGTTTTAATTTGTAATTCAAATTCAGTCTTTTCTTACATGAAATTCATAATGTCGAGAAGAATGGGCGTTCTTTTATGACTGAACTGTTTCCTGTGGGAATGCCATTTAATATTCTACTGATATTTGTACATCTAGAGCAGTCATCTTCAAAATGTGTTCCGCGGAATCCCTGAGTTCCATTAATCAAACGTCGGGGTTTTGTGAGTGAAAATAAAAATTTGAAAAAAAAAATTATAAAATACTCACACTAGTCAACTAGTGTGAGTGTTTTATAATTTTCTTTTTCAGTTACTAGTGTTTATTAACTGAAAAATATAAAGGCACATTTAACTGTCTTTGCAAGTTAATCAGAAATTTCACTTGTGGGCTACCGACATCCGTAACGCGATTTCAGCGGTGATGCACGTGTAAAAGTATGTTGGGATTTTCAGTTGTGCAGAAGTTGTTTATGCAAAATAGACTAATTTTCTCTGTGGAGTTTGTGTGACCTTTATCATAAAAAGGGAGTGATCGTTGTACGATCCATGAAAAATCTTTTTAATGTATGTAGCAACAAATCAACGAAAAGCTAGCTCACAAAGTTCATTCTGATAGAAGGTCATAATACACCCCCCAAACCCTCCCCAAAAACCTTTTTAAAAAGGCAAAAAAAAAAAAAAAAAAAACGAATTAAATGCATAATATGAAATGCAGCTGATTACATTAACAGAGCCTGACTGTTTGTGTAAAACAAATGGGAGCACAACCCTAGTTACTAAATGTAGGTAGGTGATACTTGGAGACTGAGTGAATGCTTTTAATGAGTAAATTACGTTACTTTTATGTTAGAGTTTTTCAATAAAAAATACAATTCTTTACCCTAATTGTTTTTACATAAAGTACCTGTAAGAAATTTATTTATTTAAATATTATGTTAAGATGTATTTTTCTAAGGGAGGGGAGGAGTTCTATGAAAAACACCTTAAGGGATTACGTGAGTCGACAAAGTTTGAAGACCAATGATCTAGAGAGAGAGTTTGCTAATTCAATCCTATAAAGTACATGAAAAAATGCGTCAAAAATATCCGTTTTTTGCATTGTTGTACAGGTAATAAGGCTTCTTGCGAAACATTGGCATTCAAGGAAATTGTAGGATTAAAATATTAATAAACGCGTCCTCTTATAAAATTCGGAGTTTAAGATAATATTCAAAATTTATTTGCACGTTAATCCATAAATTATGAGAATGTTAGCGCAATGTAACAATGTTCCTTTTTCTTCTCGTAATATGTCAACATATTTCTGAATACAATACCTACCACCCATGGATATCTATTGGGCGGATCGACTGTTTTGCCGCCCATGATTCGCTCCACTTCCTGAATGTTTTCTTCTCCGCAAGCTTCAAATATATTAACAAAGATCATTACAAAATATTCACAGGAATCGGAAGAGAAATCATCAAAAACGTAATCAACTTACAGCAGATGTGTGGCTTCGGTTCAGGAGGCGGCGTAGGTACCACGTCATCTGAGGAAAAGAACAGATGGGTTATGCCAAGTCGCTGATTGAGCAAGTTTACAAGAAGAAAATTACTTATTTGTAACTTTATAACCCGACCAAACCACTACATATCATCAAGTTCACAATCACGTTGATTTTAATACTCCACTGAAGATTGTAATGGAAAAGAAACATGCCACGAAGCTTTACAGAATGGGGTTACACCAGGAAAATGAGTGATGGGGATTGTTTATTAACTTCGCACTGAGATGCAACACGAAAAATACTGGCAACGAGCCTCGGTCAAGTGACGAGGATGACACCTTAGCTATCACTTCCCTTTCCAAACTTCTACCCCCCCCCCCCCGAAAGAGAGGACTTGGGGAATCGAACAGATTTAAGCTGCTCGGCATCGACTCTGCTACAGGGCGGATCTAATGTGGTTTCAGAGCTCGAACCCATGACTGGACGAAAACAACGGCAGCCGCGAGTCACAACCCTGACCACTAGGCTACCATGGCCAAACAAACAAAATGAGACATCTTTGAATGATGCAAAATTTAATGACTACTCACTTTTTAAAGAAATAAAAGCATTGAAAATCATATTCTAAAATTGAGGTATCAATACACTTATGTATCTGTTTATGTAAAGAAAATCGTATTTATAAACATCAATAATTGTATACGAGAAATTAATCAATAAGTGTAATTACATTTGTAAGTCATGTGCTTACTTTGCATATAATCAATTACATTTATAAAAAAAAATTTAAGTGCACTAATTATTTACATTGAACATAAACATAATTTCAAAATTTGAATATTTGAATTTAATAGAATATATATATATATATATATATATATAAAATTCTTAAATTTGATGCTGGCGCACTAATCTACTCCCTCCACAGTACCGATTTTTTACACAATACGAAATGAAATTGTTTCCTACACTGTGAAAAATAATTTTTTTTTCTAATACACATTCACAAATTTTAGATATTGTACAACATTTGTATAAAAATTCAGAGAAAGTTTAGATATTATAAATTTATGAGTGCGCATTTGAAAAAAAATAATTTTTCATAGTGTAGGAAACAATTTCATTTCGTATTGTGTAAAAAATCGGTACTGTGGAGGGAGTAGATTTGGAGGAAATTCTAAAAATTCTCATTTTTAGAAAAGTTTAAAAACAGATATTTTCCCCTGGAGTGGCACGTTTGTTTATAACTTTAAAATTCAAATTTATAAATTCTATTTATCAAATTCTCATAAACAATACATCTGAATAATTAGCAAATTACCCTCTATTTTTTAACATAAAAAAATGAAAAATGTGAAGCATTTTAATTTCCATAGTATTTCAAATAAAATTATGACAGTAACAATTCTGGTTGTCTAGGCATTCGATGATCTCAATCTTTCATTTGAGAGTGAACAAATATTATTTTTCCCAACATAATGACGAAATCAAAGAGCCAACAGTCCTGTTCTGCATTCTAAGATATTTCAAATGACTTCGATATGCGAAATATTCAAATGGCAAGTTCTTCGCTAAGAAATGCTATTTTAATATATTACAATATCACTTGGAAGAAAACAAAGGTGAAATTGAAAATATATATAGGCACATTACATTTCCCTCTTTAGTTTGAATGCAAAGCGTTAAAAGTATCTCATGATTTAAAATAATTTCTGAATTCGTGCCGATTAAGCACAGTGATTTTGATTTCAGATATAAAAATTTTTTGTCTGATTAATTTCCTTTTTTCCACTTAAAATTTTGCAAAATTAAAGAAAGTATTATCAAATATTCTTAAAGGTCTAAAAAAATTCCTAGACGAATTATTGAAAATTCACATAAAAATAGTTTCAAAACTTGTAGAAATAAAGAGAAAGGGCACAAACTTTCCCCCTTATTTTATCCTTTCAGATGTTTTGCATTGCATTCCAATAAAAAGAAATATGTAGATTTGAAATAATTAAAATGTACATAAGGTTATCATTGCGTTCATAAATTTAAAATCGTTTGCATAAGGAAGACTTAAAGTAAAAAAGAATCAATGGAGCCGAATATTTAGAAGGTTTTCTCGACAAATACAGAACTATTCAGTACAGATCACATAAATGTACATACAATAATATAAAATACTTCTGAATTATAGATTTTGAAATGTAGACTTTTGTGTGATAATCATAAGAGTAAAAATTGCGTTTTGTTATTTTAAGAACCCTCCTAAATACCCAAGAATAGAAATGTTTCTCTTACATGCAATTAAAATAAATCTGTACACTTCTACCCAATGCATTACGAGTGGAATTGTGAAAAAATGAGATTCAATTCATCACATTCTTAATGACTATGTGAGTAATATACATTGTTCTTCAAATTCTTTCTTTGCTAAAAACAAATAAAACATTTATTTTTGTCTTTTATCATAAATACTTTTAATTGTGGATTTTCTTCTCATTGTTTATTTACGGAAAGAACAGAGACATAATTTTACCCACCAAAACAGGGCTAACTTTGCTTTGTCCATCTAAAGCACCAATAATACACTCTATAACACACACAAAAAAGACGCAACAGGAAGGAATTGTCCGATGAAGATAAAAATTGGCGGATAGGAAAATTATATACATAATAGAAAATTATTCAAATTTCAGAAAAATTGAATGATTTATTTCAGAGTTACATAGTTACAAAGTAACGAGATCAATAAAGTGTTGACCCACCTCTGGCCTGGATGCAAGTTGACACGCGACGTATCATAGAGTGATAAAGCTCCTGGTCTCCTGTGGTATTTCTTGCCAAATTTGTTCCAATTGTCGATCATAAACATTCTCTGGAAGATGCAGTCGCCTTCCCAACATATCCCAGACATGCTCGATTGGAGAGAGATCTGGCTGGTCAAGGAAGTGTTTGACAAGCTGTAAGACAGCTCATAGCAACACATGGTGTATGTGGTCTGGCATTATCTTGCTCAAAAATAAGGCCAGGGTACTGCAAAGGGACAGTCGCAAAACAGGTCTCAGAATGTCATCCACGTATCATTGTGCTGTAAGCGTGTCTCTAATAATGACCAAAGGGACCCGGCTATCAAGAGAAAAGGCACCCCAGACCATTAACTCCTGGTTGAAGGCCTGTGTGGCGTGCAATAGTGAAAACAGGATCGGCACGCTGCAATGGGCGTCTCCACACAGGTCTTGGATGATCGTCAGGGCACATTTGGAAGTGGGATTCGTCGCTAAACACTATACGTCTTCAGTCAGGATCATTCCAACCTGATCGACCTAAGCATCACTGTAATCTAGCTTGACAGTGTGCAGGCGTGAGTGGCTGGTGACGTAGCGGTCGGCACGAGTGTAGATTTCGCTCTATCAGCCGCCTGTGGATGGTCATAGTGGACACTCGTGTGCGGGCCACTCGTCTGATGTTTGGTAACGATGAATCAGGCGCTGTGACTGCTGATCTTACAATCCCTCTGTCCTCCCGATCTGGTGTGGCCCTAGGTCGACTGCTAGTATCATAACACTGAAATCTGCCATTATCCACCCATTTTTGCCAGCATCTTCTAATCACCGCATCGCTTCGGCCCATATGACGAGTGATTCTTCCATTTGCCCAACATGCCTCTTTCAATCCAGTGATATGAAATTTTTAAACTCTGACAGTTGCTCGTAATGAGCTCGAATCCTTAGGCGAGATATTTTTTTCAATCGTTAAAAGGTATCTTAAATCGCAATGCAATAGAAAATTTGAAAATCAGATGGAGAATCACTTCTTATATACACCTGGTGAGTGCGCAGTTCTGATGCGCTGTGGCTCCCGCTATTCAATTTATTGGATACCAAATTTTAATCCTTTGCATGTTCGATCCAAATGTTTTTGCATATGAAATTTCATTACAATCGAGCAACTCCTTCTTGGTGCGTCGTTTATTATTATTATTATAGAGTGTATCATAACCAATAACGGAATAAATACTTTCAATACTTCTTGGCGGGCATAATACTTTTAGTTGAGCTTTTACGTGGCTTTTTAAAAGAGTTTTCTGATCTTGGGGTATAAGGAAATGATCAAATGTTATAGATTATTACTCATAATAGAATAAATACATTGACCCTCTGACAGCACAGTATCTTATAACTCGGTTTAAATAATTCGATGAGTTAAATGGAAGAAACCTTCGTACAACACAGTACTTCTACAGCACGTGTTTTTTTGTTTAACACATTTAAAAATTAAATTATCTTAAAATAATGACGAGAAGGAGTAATGAACTGCATAGGACACGTCCTACGACGTTTATTTTTGATGTGTTTGACACGATGTAGAAATTTCAAAACATATCTAAAAAAAAGGTACTTAAAATTTTTTAAACCCCATTATCAAAAAATGAATAGGAAATACAAACGATTGAATAAATGCGAGCCAATGAATAAATTTGTATTCCTGAATTTAATTTGCTTTTGTCACACATCTGTGGAAGGACATGATTAAAGCTTTGCATGTAAATGCATAAGGAAATTATAATTTATCCATTTATAAATTTATTAAAATAAGGTCGCATAAATTTAAAATAATAGTTTTTGTTTGTTTCCCTTTTTTTGTGTTACGAATATATATTTATAATTTTAATAATAAATATACATTTATGTTCTTAATAAAAATTAAGTTACTTATATAAAATTTTAGAAAATATGTTTTATTTTTAGTAAATTTTTGGCACGTTACCCCTCTTTTTGTACTGGCTCTGGGTCTAACATAACATGATATTTCTTAGGAACATATCTACCGTGTGACAAGAAGGTTACCTCTAATTAAAAAATTTCTAACTCTTGGTTTTAATGAAACGGAAAGTAAAATGTAATGTTTGGTACCAGAATCTATGACCGCAAATGAAGCTTTGAAGCCCTTTCCCTCGAAGCAGCAATCCGTTCGAAACACGAAAAGCATAGAGTTTCCGGAAGAGACCATGGACACGGGTCTTGTTCCATGACAATATCTGAAAAGTAAATGAACAGTCGCATTGAAGGGATCGCGTGAAAGGACAAGCATTTGCTCAAATGTAGATAAACAGAATCTGTGTGAATCACAAATTGCACATTGAGGAAAAATAATCATGTTTCAATAATATTGTGAGCATTCATTTCCACGTGATGTAATACCTCTTGACGTGTGTGCTGAAATCACCGGTCAAGCTGACCTCCAGGTGATCTTGCACGCACAGGGGCTCGTGAGCACGGATGTCGAAAGTTTCGTCGAATTTCACTCGAATCACTTTCCCTTCTGGAGCCTGCGAATAAGAAAAAAATAGATTTCACCATAATGTGGATGCAGATGTAATGTACGATTCAATTAGCAAGATAAGTTTCATGAAACTTAAAGGAGTAAATTTTTGACACTGGGCTATTTGTGATTTTCTTTTCACTCACCTCGAAGACGATATAGTAGTTTGTGTGAATTGCATAAAATTACAGTTTCTTCCCAATCCAAATGAAAAGTGATTAGGTAAATTAGGTTAGGATAAGAAGTAGAGATAGTGTTAGAGATAGTGATATATAATTCAAAAAGAATTGAAAGAAATAAGAGGGAGGATAATGGCCTGACTGATTTAATTGAAGCACCACATTTAATCTTTCGGACCAAAGTGATTCTTAGTCTAAGATACGAAGAGACTGTTGGTGAGAAGTGCTTGAATCACAACAAATTGCTAAGCTAATATTTCATTAGTGGATCATAATCTAGAATTAACAAGTTAAGTGGGATACGAGAGACAGAGCGACTTTATGTATTCTTATGTGATTAATAAAGAATTTTATCTTGCTCTCACATATCTTCTGTTGAAGTCTAGTTATTATTGACTATTGTAATTCGAAGGAAAGATGACAGTAGAATTAAATAGCGATAAATGGAGTTCATTAATTAGCCCTGTTATGAAAATTTATAAGTGAATTTTAATGCATTATTACGATTAGAGAAACATTGAGAAAATTTATTGGTTCCCTTTTAAGTCTCACACCCACCACACCGCAAAACGGCGAATTTCGCACAAAGAAGAGACCAATCACTAATCCCAGAGAACGCGCTTAAGGATTCAGTTTAATGATTGCTTCAGTTTAAAATACTTAGAGACCTATATGATGTTCACATGGGTATTATGAACAGTGTTCATTCAATAATATATCACCTATAATTTGTGTTACATTTTATCTAGAACTACAACTCAACTCAAACTATGAAATCAGTCATAAAATATACAATATACATACAACAAAATATTGTTTGAAATTAAGTTAAGAAAATCTTAAAGTTGGTGTTTCCCCAAAGAACACTGTATGGAGTAGAATTTTTACTTTTCGATTCAGTTTTCTGCTTTTCATTTGCGTTGGCTCTCTTCGAGAACATCGAGAATAAAAAGTCCAGAATAACCGACACGACAGGGAATTGTATTTCAGCTTCGGTGCCAAGGCATCAACAAAGACTAGCAGGAGAGCTTTCTTTTGGACCGAAAAAGGAACAATTGAAATCGTCCCTTCACTCAAGGTTAACTGAACTTCTTCACCAAGGGGCTTAAAAAAACAGTTCCCCAAAAGTGACGAAAAAATATATCCTCCAAAATGGTGACTTAGGACTTGGAACACTGGATGGCAGCCCGGTCTAGAACTAATGGTTTATTATACTCCTGATGCATAAACTTACCTTCGTGTATCTAAGTAAGACACTCAAACATAAAACTAATGCGACTACGGCGCACGTATCAAATAGAGCCATTATCTCAACAGATACCTGATGACGTCAATAAAACTGATCCAAAGAAAATAAAATGGCACTTAATACAACGGGAAAGGTATATAACTATAATAATTGCACTTATGGTTGGAAAACCAATTTTCTCTAAATATCATTCATAAAATCTCCTGGTTGATATCATCATGATGATACCAGAGATGGAATATGCGGCAGCTGCTGCCTTCAGCAAATATGAGCAGAAATAGAAAAGCTAGATAACTGATTCGACATGTAATTCTTTTTCGTCTTAATTGTCTCAGGCGTTAACAAAGATGATCTGACGAAGCTTTTTTCTGGACAGAGAGGGAGAGGCGTTCGAATCGCGCCTGTTAACAAGATCAACAAGTATCTACCTAAACAGGTGAAAAACACTTTCCCAATGTAACGAAAGAGTCCTCTGCTGAGTATTAGATGTTTCATGCTTTGGTAAAACGAGCTTCCGTACCGTTACTTATGTAATGTTAACGACAACAATTTTCGATGGCAGGTACCTCGATTTTCCACACACAGAGGTCATTCGCGTAATATCTACCGGGAAAATTGGGCGAGGAAAAGGTTCCAGTGTTGACGCCCTTGAACATCTGGGAGCACTGAGTGTTGTACATCTCCACCAGAATACTGTAGCCCCGCGACGAGATCACTGAATTCGTAAAGAATCGGATTTGTAGCTTTGAGCTTTCTGACAGAACGGCTCTTCCAACTTGGGCTCCACAGTACCTGACATCAAGAGAAAATAAAACATATAATTAATAAAGTCGTATGGATGCACATAATTTGATATAATGTACTGTGTCATATTTCTGATAAAAATAGGTATCTCTAGTATGATATGAGAAATGACTTTTTTTTTTTTGGAATATCCAACATAGGATTCGAACTAAATTGCAAGCTTAAAATGAATCTATGATTTTACATTAAAATATTCTTACCATTCTCAAAAATATTGTTTCGATATTTTCGAAAATTCGCAGTAAACAGGGAAAACTCTGGATTTTTTTTTATCAATCTAGAAATTATAGAGCAGACTAATTTTTATTTTAAAGAAAACTATAAACACTAGTAAATCTTAGTTTAGACGATTATAACTTGCTTCTTTTTAATTTATACATTTCTGTTTTGTCTTTCAATAATTATTTGTTCGCGATAATTTGAAGCTCGAAAATAAAAAAAAAATTATTATTTCTTCAACAAGGGAATAAAAAGAAAAGGAAATACTACTTTCATATACGAGAGTGGTTCAAAAAGTACTTTTTTGTGACAACAGGTAGAGTTGCTAAGGCAAATTGGTGTTACTGTAGTTGGATGTCATCTGTTCAAAAGTGCCAAAACAAATCTAACACTGATTTATGGGTTAGTTTTGAATAGGCAATCTTTTGCATTCAAATTAAAATATGACTGTTGTCGCTACGAAGTTTTCTACCATCATTCAGCATTAAACATCAGAAGCCAAGCAATAATTAAAACAATGGTTTGCTTCTGTTGAATCTGCTCTGAAGAAGGCGAAGATGGATTCATCAACCTTAAAAGTTATGGTAATGATTTTTTTTTTGGTGAAGGGATGATCCTCAGGACGTCACACTTATCCTCACAGAAAAAGGGGGGAAGACCACTGTACAGAGAATCACCCATCTCTCATTCTTAATGTTCTTTACCGTTCCTAACATACGTACCTTGTACAACCCCCTGTACATTTTACTACCCGGAAAAAAAGTAACATTTTCCTTTCCTGATTGCAATGCCTATTAACATGAATTACGTTGTTACTTGCTAATGAGACCAAAGAAAAATACCTTAATATATTGAGTAAGTGAGTACAAATAATTTTATAGAGCTTCAGTAGTTTAGAACTTTGATTCTGATTTGATTGTTTATTAACATCGCACTAGAAGCAGCATGAGGACTCCGGTGACGGACCTCGGTCAAGTGACGAGGAGGAATCTGGACTGACACCTCCATCTCCAAACTTCTACACCATCCCACTGGAGGCTTTATACTCCGATCAGATTTAACGTGCGTCAGCCCCGCAACACGGCAGTTCTCTAGTAGCATTGGGACTCAATCCCTCGACTCAACGAAAATAATGCCTCGACCATGACCACTAAGTTAACGCGGCCATGTTTGAAACTTCGAAAGTCGTTTTGTCGTAATAAATAACACTTCCTCGGTTACTGCTTTTGAAAACATGCCTTATTTCTACTTTTTATACAGGCATTGTCATTCAAATTCGTTATTATTTCAAATAATAAACCCCTTTTAATAATCTTCTGTAAGAATTGGACTCATAAATAAAACCTATAATTGAATTTTCATGGAATACCTCTTCTTCCTCTGTGGTAGAAAAATTACAAAACATAAATTTCCACGTTCTTTTAAATGGCTTTTAGCGCGTTGGATGTTTTGTAACAACTTGCTTAAAGTACTAAGCATTTTTGAATAACTTTGTTAAACCGTTTTGTACTCGAATGACCAAATAATTAAGGATGCAGTAGCTGTGTGTGTGTTACCAGTTAAGCTTAAACAGTAGCCAATTAGGAGTCATTTCGTCATTTACAAATCATCAACTTTCTGATTAACTATACAATGTTTACTACAAAATGTTCCAACTTTGAAAGACTACAACCGAAAAACCAAAGAAGTTGCAATCTTTTTGGACAAACTAAACTTAAGTTTTATGAAATCCTAAGTTTTCAATGTAACCGCCACCAGAAACATGAACGATGTCCAATGATCCGATTCGGTGGGCTGGTTACAGAAGCTGATGAGCTTGCTGTTAATCGGTGGTCCTCGAAAAATCTCGATTTAAATCCCAACAATTTTTTCCTTCGGGACTACTTAAATGTCTGTTACTTCCCTACCGGCAAACATTGAAAAACTGAAAAATTGCGAATTTCTACAGCCACGCAAACAATAAAACCGAACATGCTGAAAACTTTTGAGATAAATTCTATTAGCGGCTACATATCATTCTTTGTTCTAATGATGGTCATATGGAACATATTTAATTTCATAGCATTTAAATATTATCTTTAATTTAATCTACCCAAAAAGGTTTAAATTCTTTAGTTTTGAAATAGTAGCTTTTCAAAGTTGAAATTTTATTTTGTTAACACTTTGTATAATTTTAACTTAAAGCCATTTTAAATATGCCACATGTTTCCCTTTCCCTCTTGTTATATCGGTTGCTAATCAAATGAAATTTTCAGAAAAAAAATTAGAAAAAGAAATAAAATCTTGATCGATCGTTCTGTTTTTCTTTTATAGCAAGAAAGTGTAATTCTGCCTAATGGTGGTCTCTTTTACAAATTTCTGATGACCGTTCTCCCCGTCATCCTCTGTACAGTAAACCTAAATGAAAACCTTGTTACTTACACTCTGACTTGACCAGAAGAATCGGCGATTTCCAATCCGTCGTTAGTACAAAATGGACTCTCCTCGATCACGAACATTTCGAAGGTCAACAAGATTCTGGTACTTTTTTGCTTTATCTCGTCCGGGATGTTAATCTGGAAAATATTTTTTCAGAGGAAACTGATTTAGATCACCGTTGTCTTACGTATGGAAAACTGACAAATATGATAGGCAGATGTCCCTAAGATTTACATTAGATGAAATGGTTTTTTTTTAAATTTCTGATAAGTGAGTGTAAGTTCTTGCTTTTTTTTTTTTATTAATTCTATATTATTATGTTCCTTTTTTAAAACAAAAAAATTTACAAACCACTAAATCGCATGCAAATAATTTACAAATATTTATTACTCTTTCTTATAACCGTTCTTTACAATACCGGGCGATTCATGAAAGATAGTGCGAACTATAAAAGGTGATAGCATTCATCAAAATGATTGCTCGCATCTTTTGTAACAGATGCAGTGGAAGAAGAAAGTAACATCTCTGGAGCACACTTGATGGTGAAATGAATATCGAACAAAAGGGAGGAAAAGGAAGAATTCAGAAATTCAAAAAGAAATTTTTAATTGAAATTTCTCAAACTAACGATAACCAACTTTAATATTCATATTACTATCGTTACGAAGGAAATAGCGAACATTTTGGAATGCGACAGTTATATCATTCTTTCCTGTAGCAACGTCTGAAATACTGGAGACAAATTCCGCCTCGTATTTGATATAAGAGAACATTCGTCGATTCGTAGGTTACTTTTCCTGAATTAGTAAGCCCTTTAATCGTCTCAGAAGTTGAAACTACAAATAAATACCGCCTATCCAAAGAAAACTCATAAGCGATTTTGCAGAAATTTACGTAAAAGTACTTCCCCCGGACGACCGGAAAATCACTGCAAAGAGGATGCCCATACAGCGGCCGCTTCTGAAAGACTTGTTGTTTATTAATGTCATTTTCAGAAGTAATTCGAGAACTATGGGGAACGGACTTCGTAACTTATAATCTCGGTCAAGAGACGAAGACGACACTCGAGTCTGTGCCCCTTCTCTTAAATGTCCATCTCATGCTAACGGCAAGACATGGAGTCTTGACTGATTTAAGATAAATCTGGCCCACTACACTGAGAGTCTTTAGTAGAATCAGGGTTTGATCTCGCTATTCGACTGAAACAACACCGGCTGCGAAACATTCGGCAACCGCGACCACCCGCTTCTGAAAGAAAAGATTTAATCGGCAAGTTATTACGAAAAAATACTTTCCGATCAAATTACCACTCCTCTTTTCGTTTGTATTATCTTTGTCCTGAATTAAAGTAGATTAACGTACAAGAATGTATAACACTTGGGAATATTTTTCCTGATGATTTTAAAAACAATATATATATATATATATATATATATCTGTGTGTGTGTATGTATGTATAGTGATAAAATTATATTCTTTTACACATTTAAGTCTGAATCGATAATTATATAATCCTTTCGCGGTAAAAATTATAACTACATTATAACTCATAAAATTTAATACAATCTGTATGTCTGTATTTTGAAGTCGAAACACAGTTCATTATATGTGATATTACGTATTATTAAAATAAAATATTCGTATTTTATGTTTTTGCTACTTAACATAGTTTCCTTTTTCTCTCGTGTATATATATATAAATTCTGGCGAAGTTTAATGTATTGCTGAAAAGTATTAAAAAGTAAACATAAATTTAAAAAAAACACGCTACATATTAATCATAATTTACAGAGAAAATTTTGATCCGGGCTTATATTCAGAGTTTCTGATCCAGCCTACCATCGCCATTTTGATGTTGAATAGGAACATACAACTGTTAATACTACTACCAAAAATGAAAATTAAAAATCTCTGTATCACTCACTTCTATATCGTAAATTATCTGGATATCTGGCGGATAGTCATCATTGGGAAAACCCGGGCTCGATATGTACTCACGTGGATGCTCTAAGTCTAAAACAATCTTGTAGTCTGGAACTACATCTGCACAAAAAATTGCACCACGTTATTAGAGATAACGACTGTAGGCATAATGAATAACATTGAAACAATTGTATCCATGACAACCTGTCATGGATACAGTCAAACGAGTATAAAAGGCTCTAATAATCATTTTAAATCAAATACGGAAAAATGAAACATTTTTTAAAATAAAATGCTTCTCTCTTTCGGTGAAATGCATATTTGGATAATAATATATGAGTCAGACGTATATACTTATTCCAAAATGGTTTTATCTTATGAATACGTCATAAATTTGTAACTGACTAAAACATAAAATTTTGTAGCACCATCCTATTGTAATAAACATTACGTAAGTAGTCGACATCTGTATTCCTTTTTTGAATCAGAAGAATGAGGTACATACGGTCAAAATAAAGGCGAACGACATAAGTGTATTCGAAGGTTAAAACAAAGTTTAATGCTGTAATGTTAAACTTCCGTTATGCAAACTGCTATTTTTGGTTGGTAACTGAAAACTCTTGGAAGTTCTTTTATTATTAATTTTTTGGAATACATATAGTAGTGATAAAACCAAAAAAGATCCTAACAACTCTCCAAAATTATCAGACGGATATTTCACAATTAAAATTGCTTATGACAGCGGAGTAAGTCTTTTCCTTGCACATTACAAATAGTGCTTCATTGCATCCAGAATATAAAATTGTCAATGAAAATATCAATATTTCACAAGAAGAAAATTCTTTTGAATACCACAAACATTTTTTTCTGAAAAAAATTATTGAAAACGATAAATAAATTGCGCAGATCTCAGTTTTCAACACACTTGCAACATAGCTATCAGGAACCATTCGCAAATGTTAAGTGATTTTTAATTTATGTCATAATTATTAGCGAGGGATATCATTTTATTCAATCACAAAATATCGTAGCTGACCACATTTCAAAATAAAGTCTTAAATGCACGTGACTTGTTTTCTGGGTATCTTGCCTTGCCAAACCTTAATCAATCAAATTTCCATTCCATTGTCGTATTATCTTTTGCTTAAATTCTAATATTTATTTGAATCATTTAATAATTATTAAAAAACTGTTAGCCTTTGATGGCTAAATATGTTCTTTGAAAAACTTTGTAAAGAATTTATTATTATTTAACTATTTTTAATTATGTTATGCGTAGTTAAAACGCAAAATATCTGCAGATGTAAATTAATCCATAAAATTAAATCGCATAAATTAGTTAAACATATGATTGAATAAATTTGTGAAATTAAATTAATGTACAAATGATTAAATGTATATTATTCAAAAAGCTATAACAATATTCGGAATCAAGCTTCGATACTATCCAGAGCGATATATCGATTATTCCTTTTATATAAAATAAAATGAGTAAGTTGCTTCTGCTAAACAGATTCTCAAAAATGGAGTTGTCGATCGTATGGATTGCATCACATTTCTTAAAATCAATTATAAATTATTTTAAAAATAAGGTTACCATTCTGTGATCCATGACTGACATTCTGCACTCCCTGAAAAGAAAATAACGAATCAAATATCTTTGAATGCTTATCTCAAAGGTTAATTAATTTATTAACAATAGAGTTGACTAATAGTATGCGTGTATGGTAAGAAAGTTAGAAAATCACTATCTGCCAAAAATAATTATATATTTTTATAACATATCACAATTATAGTTGCTAGATTTTTAACATAGTATATCCTTTAATCATGACGAGGACGTGGTAGCTTAATGGCAGCGAATTTCGAGGCTGGAAAGATTCAAACTGAGTCCCGTGTTCAAGTCCAAGTTTCTACCCACGACCGGTCCAATGCAATAATAGAAGCTGTATTATGTTAAATGGAGTTGTCTAACATAACGCAATCCCTGCAAGGCGTGACGTTAAGTTTAGAAGAGTGAGATACCACAGCACACAAGTTTCATTCTTATTTTACCATAGCTTAAAATTAAGTTCGACATCACCAACAGCCAAGAATGATGTTAATTGAAATTATTTCTTAATAATGGTTAAAGGTCTCTAGAATCTGTTTAAAATATATGGATTTCAGAAGGTAGTGAAGAAAAATAATTTTCAGCTACTATTTTTTCAATAGAAAAATCGCGATCAAGTCCAACGTTACAAATCAATGATTCTTTTTTTATTCAATCAATTAATTTACAAAACAGTCGAGAAGTACAACAAAATGAGCCTCGATTGGAGGGGGGGGGAGAGGAAATACCCAACTTCAGAGAAATTAGAAGTAAATATAACTTACTTAATTCTCACAAAATTAATCCTAAATCTAGATTCCACATTTTTCGAGTTACTAGCGCGTCACCTTACATATAAGCTTAAATGCAGTTACATAACCAGTATCGATCTCGGCATTAAACTCTCTTATTTTTACATGTCGATTGCACGTGAAAACAGTATTACATATAAAATTAGAAAATACTGTTCATTTAAATACTTAGCATTTTGATACTTAGCAATTGAGATGAGCTTGAGAAGGCTGGAAAATATCATAGAACGGAATAATACCCTACTGAATGAAGAAGCAAAAATAAGAATGTAATAGCGCAAATGCATATGAAAATTGGAGAAAAAATATTTTTCGATTTGAAAATGCATGCCTCGTTTATGTTTTGACTTTAGGTGGAGGATATTTCCTCTATAAACAGGAGTTAAGATAAGTTATAAGGTTCCCATCAATCGGCCAATTTGGATTTCGTGAACGTTGTTTATTCCTATTGAATTTCTAATTTCCTCTTCGAATCCAAACAATTTTATCTATTTGAACGCCAAAAAAAAGTACCTCCAAAAGAGAAAAAATAAATTGTGTAGGTTTCTGAAGAATTATTTTTTCAATATGATTTGTGAAAACATCTTAAAATATTTTATAATGACCGGAAAACCAACGAGCGCATCTCTAAAATGAGCGCAAGAGTGTTTTTAAGATTCGGAGAAAAAAAAATGTAATTCCACAGAAACTTTCATTAATTTTTGCTCTTTCGGATGCACCTTTTTCGCATTCAGATGACGAATTAGTAAAGATTTGAGGAGGAAAATAGTAATTCCATAGGATTAACACTATATTTAAGGAATCAAAATGGCCGATAGACGGGTTCCTTAAGTATTTACAAATGAAGATTCTCATTCTATGCAGCAATATCGCAGAAAAATTTTTTTAAAAAAACCACTCACATTTAATATTTGCAAATTCATTGATATTCCGAAAAATGAATTTATTGCAATTAATATTTCTTGATTATTAAAATTAATATCTTTGCGACGATTTGTACCAGCGATGGTACAGGACGCATATTATTTTTAGTAGTCGGTGGTACACCGCTGTGTGCTGATTTTATGTGTTGTAAAACAACCGAGTCTGAGAAAATCCTTAAAATTAAGGTTAATATTTAGCTAAAAATTAAGTTACAATTTTAAGTAAAGTATCTCGTCGCTAATGTGTTAAGCTTTGAAATCATATCTTAATAAAATATTTCCAAATTACTTACGTGTGCAATGGAATATTGTAGGAAGAAAAAGATTACAATACAATACAGCGGTGACGTTACATTCATCATTCAAAAAAAGATTAAGCAGGAAATTAGGCGAGATGCTGTTTCTCTGGGTTGCTTTTGATTAACAGGAAGAATTGAGGAAATTCGGAATATTTAAAGCTTACAGAACTAATGCCACATGTGGTCTGACACCTGTGAACCAAATTCTTTTTGATACATTTTGTTAATAACAATGCAGCAATAAATACGAAATTCGGTTAATTTTAAATCACAGCTTTCACACAAACCTGTTAGCATTGTAACATACTCAATGATAATTTTATTTTGTTTTTGCATTGCATTATTTTACGCGGGTAAGATTTTATAGCTAATTTCAAAGATCAAGGACAGGTGATTTTTTTTCCAACTTATAAACAGTTCTTCTAGAAATTCTTCATCACAGGCGATTTTTCAGAGAGAATATCATATGAAAGTGATATAAATCTGTGAATTAGATGTTAATTTAAAAAAGTTTCCTCTTGAACATTAATTCTTGTCTATTAATTGTTTCTGGTAGTATAAAACATGCTGATGATTGTTGCATCAGGATTTGCGCTTCTTTTATCGTTTTATTTTTTTTTTCTCAATATTAAATTGCAGATATGAAAAATTCTTTGGAATTGGAAATCATTCATTCAACATATATAGTGTTGCAGACTTGTCTTACTTTTATTTTATTAAAAAAAATCTTTTACTTTCATTGCGAAAATAACACTATTAAAAATATTTTTTTTTTTTTTTTTTTTTTCATTTGAATTGTTTTCATATGTATTGAATATATTTATTTTGTGTAGTTTGAATTCTTCTTATTATCCAAGTAGCTTCAAATATACTTATGAAAGCAGATAAAGTCTGTTAGAGACACATGCATGTGAAATTTACATATTGCGTGGATGATTGTTTACTAACTTTGCACCTGGAAGAAGCACGACGGCAAATGGCGTTCAACCGTATTATTTTGGACTAAGAATGACAGGTGCCCTAGTTTTCTAATTTCCAAACCGCACCAGCGTGAGAGTTATGAGCTTCGATTGATGTAATGTGTTTTGACCCCACTGAATAATGGGTATTTAGTGGGATAAAAACTCGAACACTTGATTCGACTAAAGCGTCATCGCCGGCTTGGCTAACGTGGTCGCGGTATATGCAAAGAGAGACGAATTTCCACATAAATAGGAAGAAGGGCTTTTTTCCTTGTATTTGATTTGGATACATGAAATAACGATGCTTCTTTTGTGTGAGAGAAGCCATGAAAAACAAATGAAAAATTTCGAAATTTAAAACATTCACGTTTCATTCCGAAACCCATCCCATTAATAATCCCTAACATAATTTGCTGGTATCCATACGTACACACACATAGGCATATGCTATATATATATATATATATATATGTGTGTTCGTTTTTGTCACGGAGTGATAATGTATCTATGTGTGTGCGTGCGTGCGTGTGCGTGCGTCTGTGTGTGTAATGATCTCACATAAAACTAATTTTTCTAATTATTCCTATTCTAATTCCTATTCTTCCTGTTATAACCCATTAGTAAAGAGTTCATCCTTATTTTCTGATACAATTCCAAATTATCTATTATTTTCTGCAATCACGCGCCATAAAATATGATGAATCAACTTTCCTGTAGTCGTAAATTTGTCGGAAAAAATCCTACTAGACAGACAGACGTCATCGAACTTCCTCAGAATCCCTTCATCATATACCATGTGATCTGGAGAAATTCCTATCTATTAATTTGAATGTAAGGTAAAATTCGCTCCCATCTGCAGTAAACGAGGCGGCAGAGCTACGTCTCTTGAATTATTCATCTTAATAATGTACCTCTGATTCTCATCACCTATTAATTTTTAAATAATCATTTGAAATGATTAGCATTAATATATATATACACATAACATGTCTTCGCATACATACGATTATAATTCTGTTAAGTTATAAAAATAGTTATCACTAGTAATATATCTCTGTTTTTATAATTATAAATCTTCGTTTAGTTAATTAAAAATATTTTGACGAGAAATTTAGGCACCAGACGGCAAGCTATTTTTTAGATAAATCTTCGTTCTGAATATTTTGAGTTCAAACATTTTTTAAAAGCATATTTTTTTTTGTTAGTTTTTTATGCTAGCTTTTTTTTGAAAAAAAACCTGGAATATAATTGATTGTTATTTTTATTTTTCTTGGTTTAAAGCATTACTCAATATTTTAATAGCAGCAAGATTCGTAAATATAAGTGTGTATCTCTCCAATGTTGTTATTATTTCAGTACAACATAATGAGCAGCCTGGATGGTTTCAGGAACAAATATAATTTAATATTCGACACGTTCCACAACACAAGACAGGATACAAAAGAAATATAAAACACAGATTCACAAACATCAATCCATCATTCAACTAAGATATCTCTCGCCTTCTTCGTGCTTGCGCTTCTGATCAAAAGAACATGTTGCACCATCTGGCTACTGTTTACTAGCACATGGAAGGTAGTGCTAAATTACACTGTTACAAGTGTGAGTTTCCTAAATTCAATCAATCAATCGTGTAGTTAAGAGGTAAAAAGTATTTCTGTTGTCATACTGGACGTACTCTCAGTTAGGTAAGTCTTTACAACTCTATTTAAATTATAAGTATTTAATAAAGTATTTTAGTATGTATTTATTATTTTAAATAGATTAATTTAATTTGCCTAAAATAGTTTTAATTCCTTTTCTTGTATATTTTCTTATGTTTCTTTGGTTGAATTACTTTTCTGAATTGAGATTTCCGCTTGTATTTTGCTTTATATTTTTTTAAACTACATACTTTATTTTTAATTTTTAAATATTGTTAAATTTTACATTGCTATACTTTGGTATATTAATATTATTTACATGTCAATTAGTATACATCATAAACCAATCCTTTTATTTTTTAAAAAAAAAACAGTACTTCTAATTAAATTTATCTTCGTAATAATACGAGAGTATTTTTATTCATTTTAATTAAAAATAGTTTTTTAAATTATTTTTTGATATAATTATGTAATAACATTATTAATTATTTTACTTATATATATATACTAGCTGATACCCGCCCTCTTCGCTGGGTAGACGATATTATATTTTGGAACCTTTACGAAAAATAACAAGAACATTTTCAATTTTTGAACGATAATAGTAATCTAAATTTAAAATTTCAAGAAATTGATTGTCAGTAATAATGGTTATCCATGACTTTCAAACATATGAGAAAAGTATTTAATTGTTAATAGTTTATCAATAAATGTGTAAGTTAGTCAGTAAATCTGTCTATGTCTGTAAATATATCAGAATTCCGCATCACCTTTGAAGTACTGTGTAGTGCGATGCGTTCCAATTTGTTTACATGGTGGGTCCTCAGTAGGCCTAAACCATGTAAAAATTGCCAACATAAAAATCAAAATATTTTTTTTTTTAAACTTATTGAATCATTTTTTTAAATTCAAACATATTGAATCAATCTAGTGTGGCATATTAAATATTTTTGTATATTTTATCAGTAAAAGTAATCAAATCTCCCACGGTATCACATAGGTTATTCGTAATAGTTATATTTCCTTCTTGCTCTGTAATATTTCCGTTACCTATGTCAATCAATAGTTCGGAAAACTCTTTCGTGCTCAAGTCATTTCATTATCCTCATATTAACTTTCAAGAATAAGACTTTTATATGAAGCCATAAAATTGAAGAATTCAAACAAGCTTTAATGCCATCTGCGCGTGTCCCTCGTGGTACGACAGATGAAGTTTGTTTAACGTCACCAGCTAAAAGAACAGTCAACCCACCCATTAGTCGATTACTTCCTCTAATGTCTTGTAATGTCCGGTTGAGAGTTTCAATTCCTTTCTTGTGGGTCATAGTACTCTCATCCCATACTATAATTTGTGTTTCTCTGAGTACGTGCGCCATGTCAATTTGTTTAAATATATTACAAATGGTATTCTCAGAACGATTCAAATCGAGAGGTAGTTTGACACCTGAGTGCGCCATCTTGCCTCCATCAATCAACGTTGCCTTAATACTTGGCGAAGCTACAGCTATAGCGATATTTTTTTCACTTCTAAATTTAGCAAGCAGAAGATTGATCAAGAATGTTTTCCCAGTGCCACCAGGAACATCGAGGAAGAATAACTACCCGGAATTAGAATCAACATTGTTCAAAGCATCATCATAAACTTTTTTTCTGATCATGATTAAATTTCGAAACACCTATAGAGACTACTTGGATCAACTAAAATACATCGTAAGTCAATACATTTATATACTGACGGTCGTTAATAATGATGTTTTGCTCTCTTATTGGCTCTGGGAGCCCAAAGTGTAACAATGACTTATCTGACTTTGATGTAACAATGTCCTCTAGAAGGATAAGACATTGGTTGTAAACAATATCAATGACCGGCTCAATATTTCTACTCTCTCTCTCCATTCGCCTTCGAATATCTTCTGACAAACTTTCTCAGTATTTTCCCCATAACTTTATCGGATCTCCTACTTGACAAAAAACTTTCATAATCGCAAATAATTCTCTAATTTTAATTGGAGAATCGAAATTGAAGCTTCCTCTTAAGTACAATCCCAGTGAGTATCGTCTTCCAATAATCCAAGTGCTCTGCAAGCTGTCCGGAAAGTTAGATGCACTACTCCTTCTATAGTTTTTAAGGTTTTAAATGACGTCAGATCACAAATCTCATGTAAGAGAAGTCGTAAATAGTAGCGTTCTGCATTTCCAGGATGGACAGTATACACTCGACCCAACACATTATCTTTTTTAATTTCTGAAAAACCTGTCACGACCTTTCCCTTTTTTCTCCTAACTAATTCCTTTTTCCTCCAAACGTAATAACCTGGAATTTCCCAATATAAAAGAATTCGTACAAAATCATCTACTTTACAAAGGTCAAAAAAATCCTTAACGGTTGTTTTTGTAGGATTTATGATTCTGTTGACAACATTCTCTTCTGTGAAATAAACTCTTTGACCATTTTCAAGATGAACAGTAAGATGAACTACAGGAGGATATCTATCATGAATGTGGAAGCAAAAGAACCTTTGGTCAGAACCTTTATTTACGTACTTACAGATGTATTTAATAGATTTAATCGAATTGCAATTCTCAACATTTATATGAGCGTTGAAAGTTCGGGACAAAACAGGGTTATATAGTAATACCAGGGTTATATGGATTGTCAATATCATTTCCGTTAATTTTGATTGCTATTCCACAATCTTCTGGAGATCGCTTTCGATACTGAGGATATTCATCTTCTCATGATTGAGTTTCTTTTAAAAAAGGCTTTGGGTATCTTTTGATGCAAACACCAGCTAGCATGCATGGTGAACTGAAGTTGAAGACTCCACACGGACCATGAATCATCGTTGATTTGATTATTTCATGTAGAGTTGGATCCTGATCGGGGTCAGATAATTCACCCCTTAAACTTCGTCAATAGAGTCAGGTCTTTTTTTTTCTTCCAAACAGAGAAAAATATGAACATGTGAAAGTCTACGCTTCTGCCATCGCACCGTATACATGTTACACCTAGTAATTATTGCCAAAGATACAACCTTTTGTCGGAAGATTCATCATGTGCTTAGCTTTCAAATGAAATACCCTCGCAATGACATCCTGTCTATCATAAAATTGTTGTCCTTGTCTCAAGAGATCTTTGATTTCTGACCATTTAGGATTGAAGTGAATGTAATAAATAAGTCGGGACGTCCAAAATGTCTTACGCATGTCACAGCGTCTTGAGTTCGTTCATGCATGTAGCGAGGTCTTACTTTATTTCTATTTGTTAATCCAACTATTTCAATATAAATATCAAAATAACCACTATTATAGTTTCCCGTAAAACGTTATCTTCTTTTTCCTCTGATTTGCTTCACCAACGAAAGCTATAAGGCAGCCACCTTAATACACTTTGAACTGATAGGGAAATAGCTCTACCATAGCCATAAGTTTGCAAATAGATTCATACGTGTTTGGTTTACACATTTCGGTAAAGTATAAATCGTTAGTAATATAAGGGATCCAGATAGCATTTGAGTGTAGCATTTAAACCGATCCCAGTTGTTAAACACGTGAGAAACAATAATATTTCTCATTTTATATGACATCGATATGTAACCAAACACCAGCAAAGACTGAGACAAAAATAAACATGCCCCGTCGCCAAGAATTTTAAAAACTTTGAAAGAAGTAGGTATTTCATCTATCAAAATATATTCAACATCCATTATTAAAAATTATAACTGAAAAATATATATGAAAAGTCAATTTGTATTAACCTACAATGAAATACTTTTCAAGTTAAAAAATATAATCAAAAATAAAATTAAAATCAAATTCTTTAAGAATTCAACAAAAAAAATGAAGTATAATAAACAGTTTTAGTAAAAAGTCACCCGTCACACCACTCAATAAACACAAAATAACAGTTTCAAAATATTTAAATAAAAAGTTACGACAACAGTAAAAATAGAATAAAATTATCAAATATTCAGATTTAATAGTAAAACAATAAATTATGACCTTAATAAATTTAATTTTTGTCACCTCTGAATATAAGCCACAAATGTAAAAATTTTTTAAGTATATCAAACTAAATATTTCGACAGCTACTTATTTTTTTTATCAATTACATGAATAATATACCGTTATTATTCATTTGTTTAAAGCCAACTTCAATATCTTCGTAATATTGGTAATCTAGATTGCGTTTAGATTTACAAATGTGATATATGAATCATTATTAATAATAAAATACTTTTCTCATAAATTTAAAACTTACGTCTAGGTTCCACAACAGTAAAAAATTATCTTTCGCTCAGCAAAACTGGCGGATATCAAGTGAGGTTACCATAACATAGCTTTTCAAATTTCACAATGCAAGGTCATTGAAATGCTTCGACTTAGCGGTGGAAGATATTTGGTGGTAATAGTTAAATGCAGGAAATTCAGGGCTCATTATTTACATTATATATGGCAAACCTTCAATACATACTATTCAGCGGATTGTTTTGCTTGTGCACTACTCAGTAAGAAGTCGCCATTTTAGTATTTTTCAAACTTGTGCTAAGTTTTGGAGCTAAAGTACACTTTCACCAACCGTGGGATTCCAAAGTCATTTATTTATATCGCTAAATATGTACGTTTCCTATTTTCGACATGCCCGAAATTTCGCATATAGAGACACTTAGACAAAATCTTGCCAATCCTCCATCAGCGCTTCAATATTAAATTATTTGATATTTTTCCATTTCGCACACGCAAATCTTGCCAAGTAAACTAATTGTGACAATACACAATATACATATAAATATATATATATTCCGTTTAGCTTCGGTCATATCATTTTTGGCGATAAAGTCGCCAAAAATTACATAGCCGATGGATAAGAGTAGATTAACGAATCCTCATTACTCGCCTGATTTGGCTCTGCAGACTTCCATTTTGTTACCTCATCTCAAGGGGATTCTGAAGAGCATACGTTTTGCAAACTTGCCAGATATTCGACGACGTGGGACATCTCAACTTTATCAACAGTGCATAAATGTATTGGTCAAAGGATGTTACTTTCAGAGTGAATAAAGGTATTCTATTTTCATGTTTTGTTTCATGTTTCCATTCACTAAACTCTCTTGGTGTACCATATATGCATAAATGTGTGCGTGCATACTTGTGGCCAATATTGGGGAAACATTTCGAAAAATGACTTTTTTTGAACTTTGATGGCTCTGTTGTGAATCCACTGTGTAAGCCTCCCAAATTATAAGTGTAAGATATTTATATTTTACTTAGTGGCAACAGGTGGCGTTGCAATAGTAGCGCGCGAAGTGTATTGGATTATTCAGCATTCTAATGTACACAAGCGAGTGACGCCATTTTTTTGTCTTGTTTTCATTTCAATAGTTAAAGTGTCTGTAAATAAAATTTCTATAGTTTTTGGCATATCGACGTTATTATTGAACCCTGGCGTTTTAAGTATACAACATAGTGGCATCCCTGCCGGGATTGGACGAAGTTTTTTTCATCCTTACGATACGTCAATCGGATTGTTGATAAGCCAACGATCTTTAAGTGAGCCAAAAACGAAAGTGGAAAATGACTACTGAAATAGAAATTGCCAAACAGAAGAGGAAAGCAGCCAGAGCTACGTATTCGAAGACAGTCAACAAATTACAAGAAATACTGGCCGCTGAAAGTCCAGATGTAGATGATTTAGAAATTCACCTTGATCAGCTTACGGAAAAGTTCAAGGACTTAAAGACATCGGACGAGATATTCCTCAACTTACTTCAAAAGAAAACTAGCATTACTCAAGCTGAGTATGAAAAAGAATACGAAATCGCTCAGGATTATTATGAGAAACTATCTACGTTTAAAATCAAGGTTAAAAAAGCAATAGCTTCGGCCGAAAAAGAAAACGGAAGTTCCGACTCTCCTAACCCTACTTGGCGCCCTGCTGACGGTGCACATGCCGCTACGAAAGCGAAACAGAATTTGCCCGAAATTCGACTGCCTCAGTTCGATGGTGATCCACGTAACTGGTTGACATTTTGGACTCAATTCAACAAAATACATGAAGATTTAAGAATAGATGTACGCGACAAGTTCCAATGTCTTCTTCAATCCATGAAGCCGGACTCCATAGCAAAGCAGATAGTAGAATCCTTCCCAGCGACGGAGGCCAACTACAATAAAGCTATTGAGTATTTGGAGGAGCGTTTTGGAAAAGAAAGCGTATTGATACAAATATACGTGCGAGAACTCTTGAAACTGGTTATAACCGACAAAACGAAGATAGATTTCCTGACTCTGTACGACAAACTACAAACTCAAATTCGTGCCCTTAAGTCCCTAGGACTTACACAGGATAAATATGCTTTCCTGTTGTTCCCGTTAGTTGAATCTGCCCTCCCAACCGATTTAATTAAGATATGGGAGAGACAAAAAAATGCCGCTGCGGAAACAGGTAAGAGTGATTTGGAATCACTAATGGAGTTTGTTAAAAAGGAAGTAGATACAGAGTTTAGAATTAAGATTACTCGTGAAGTTTTAAGGCCTGAAAAATGTGTTGTTAAGAAAAATATGTACGATACTGAGGTAAAAAGTGTTCCTACTGCTTGTGAATTACTTAATGCTAATAATAATGCTAAGAATCATTTTTATGATAATAAGTTTAAGTATAAGAAACCTGTTTGTTTATTTTGTGATACTGTATTTCATTTATCTGAGAATTGTGATAAGGCTTATTCTATGAGCTTAGATTGTAAAAAGGAAATTATTAAGAAGAGAAATGCTTGTTTTGTTTGTCTCAAATGTAACCATCGAGCAAATCAGTGTAAATCTAAACACAAGTGTCCCTTGTGTAAGAGACGACACTTTGTTGTTTTGTGTCCTGATTTAAATTCTCAAATAGTTGAAAAAATCTCAAATGGAGATAGTGAAATCAAAACTAGTGAAAGCAAAACAAGCACTCTCAACAATTATATTGAAGTTTCTGATGTGTTTTTGCAAACTATTGTAGTTAAAATTAAGAATGGTTCTAAAGAAATATTAATAAGAGCTGTATACGATTCAGGTGCTATGAAATCTTATCTAAGTGATGATATTGTTAAAAAAATGAATATTAAGTGTATGGGTGAAACAAGAATCAAACAATCATTGTTCGGTGGAGTAGAAACCCCCGAGCCGGTATATAAGAATTATTCAATTGAGTTAAGTGACATTAATGATGGTTATAAGTGTAAGTTGAATGTTTTAGGTCAAAAATGTATTTGCTCTAGTCTAAAACAAATTCCATCTGGTCCTTGGCTAAACGAACTTAAGTTACATAAAATAAAAATTAGTGATCTTAAGACCAATAATTTAAAGGTTGATAAGGAAATCAAATTGTTAATTGGTGCTGATGTTGCCGGTAAATTATTAACTGGTAAACTTGTAAATCTTGAGTGTGGTCTGACGGCGATAAATACTAAACTAGGTTGGGCGATTTTGGGAAAGTTTAACCCTGGCACTGAGCCAACTTTTGAGAATTCGGCTTCTCTCATTACGTCACTATTTGTAAAGGAGCGATGTATAAGTGATTTATGGAGATTAGATGCTTTAGGCATTACAGAACCTCCAGTTAGTAAAAACAAAGCTCTATTACAAGAGGATACGCAGAAATATTTTGAGGAAACTTTGAGTGTTGATAATGAGGGTCGTTATGAGATCGCTTTACCTTGGGTTTTAGATAATTCAGTTTTGCCTAAAAATAAGATTAATGCGGAAAAGTACCTTTCAAATGTAAAAAGAAAACTAACGAATTCCAATAATTTTGATAATTATGGTAAGGTTTTTGAAGAATGGTTAGATCTTGATATAATTGAGAAAACACCAAAGAAAACTAACGAATTCCAATAATTTTGATAATTATGGTAAGGTTTTTGAAGAATGGTTAGATCTTGATATAATTGAGAAAACACCAACTGAGGAAGTAAGAGGTGTTCATTACTTACCTCACAGGCCTGTAATTAAAGAAAATAGCACCACTAAGATAAGACCAGTGTTTAATGCTAGCTATCATTTACCTGGTGTCCCTTCTTTGAATGATTGTTTAGCAACTGGGCCTAATTTAATTGAAATTATTCCCTCTATCTTAAATCGTTTTCGTATGAATTACGTAGGTGTTACTTCTGACATTGAGAAGGCTTTCCTACAAATTGCCATAAGAGAAAAAGATCGCGATTTTTTACGGTTCCTATGGTTTGATAAGGGTAATCACGAACAGGTAGAAGAGTATCGACACAGAAGAGTTGTTTTTGGTATTACGTGCAGTCCATATTTGCTGGCTGCGACTTTAAAATTTCATTTGGATGAGCTACCAGAAAATTTAAGGCAAACTGCAGCTATTCTTAAGAGATCTTTTTATGTGGATAACTGTGTGACAAGTTTGCATTCGGAGAGTGAACTTAGAAAGTTTTTCTTGGAGTCGAAATCAATCATGTCATCGGGTCATTTTAATCTCAGATGTTGGAAGTCAAACATAAGCAATGAAATCTTTGAGGAAGATTCCTCCAATGAAGATAGTATTTCTGTGTTGGGTCAAAAATGGCACACAGATACGGACACACTGTCCTGCAAAATAGAACAGGTTAGTATTAATTCAAATGAAACAATTACTAAGAGAATAGTTTTGTCTGTTGCTCACCAAATATTTGACGTTGTAGGATACACAGCTCCTGTTATGTTAATCCCTAAAATGATTTTGCAGGAAACATGGAACTCTAAGTTTAAGTGGGATGATAGTCTCCCAGAAGATTTGACTAATAAGTTTAAGTCTTGGTATAAAAATTTACATTTACTTTCAGATATAAAAATAAGTAGGTGGTTTGGACTAAAATCAACAAGTAAATCGATAACTTTACACTTATTTTGTGATAGTAGCAAAAAGGCCTACGGTGCATGTGTATTCATCAGAGTGGAAGAAGACGATGAGGTGAGAATTAGTTTAGTACAAGCAAGGTCTAGAGTAGCCCCTTTAAAACCCATTACGATTCCCCGTCTGGAACTTTTAGCTTGTAGCATAGGATCTAGATTACTCACTTCTATAATTAAAGATCTTGATCTACCTAAGGTTGATGTTTATTGTTGGACTGACTCAACTACAGCTTTGTGTTGGATACAACGTAACCAAAACTGGGGAACCTTCATTCATAATCGGGTTTCTGAAATACGTTTATTGACTTCTCCTTCTATGTGGCACCACATTTCAGGTACTCTTAACCCCGCTGATTTACTCTCCAGAGGATGTTCTGTGGAACAGTTAATTGAACGTAAATGGTGGGAGGGTCCTATTTGGTTGCGTGAGAGGGAGGAAAACTGGCCTAAGTCTAATGAAGCACCGAGGGAAGAATTAGTTAATTCTGAAGTTCGAAAAACCATTATAACAAATTTGGTAAAAAGTGAAGAGGATGTTAATTGGTATTACAGATATTTTTCTTCATTTAAGAAAATAGTCAGAATGTTACCTTGGATTTTAAGGTTCTTTAATAACGTAAGAAATACAGATAAAAATCTTTCTAAGGATTTATCTTTGCACGAAATAGAAAGAGGAGAAAGAACCTTAATGTTACTGATTCAAAAAGAATCTTTTAAGGGTGAAAATGATGAAAAACTGAAACAATTAAGACCAGTAATGGACTGTCATGGTCTTATAAGAGCTAAGTCTAATGTTGTTTATAGAGATGATGAATATGATTTTAAGTTTCCTGTAAATATGCCTAGTGATCATCCTGTTGTAAAATTATGTATGATAAATAATTATGTAATGTAAAATTCATTTCAAATTCACTGTAAGTGTTTTATGTATATCATTTTTCTAAGTATATAGTGTATTTTGATAATGTTTGTGTATGGCTCACAACTCCATTGTTTTTGGAGTTATATCATCAAATTTCATGCCAATGAAAAGATAATTCATACAGAAAATGAAATCGGCAATTGGTTTGGTTTTAATAACGTCACAATAAAAGCAACACGAGGGTTATTGCCTACGGACCTCGTAATTTTGAACCTCGGTCAAGTGACAAAGACGACGCTCGACCTAGCACCCCCCTCTCCTAACGTAAAGCGGTAAAGTTCGTTTAACTATCTCTATTATAACAAATGCACTACTCAAATAACCAGAAAAAAAAAGAAAGGGAAACAATACTAGGTTAAGTACTTTTCATTCATTTGAATGTAGCCTATAAACCAGAATATTTGAAGCAAATCAGGAGTCATTTCATTTAGCAATAAACCAAACACATCACAATAGAATTCTAACGGTATTAGGCGGTTGCTATCAGTCACTATATAAAGTATTTATCAAATTGTCAAGCTTTCTCTAATTAAACGAACTTTAAAAAAAAAATTCCATTCTTTTAGTTAGATTAAGCATGATAAAATTAAATAAGTGGGACCAAGAGTTGACTAGTCATCCAGAAAGCGATATAAAATGAACAAGTAACAGTATGAAGAAATCAGTAGAACAATTGGATGAAAGCATAACCAAACGTGGAATTTCAAAGTTTTTGAAGAGGTACAAGGAGGCTCAATCACCACAAAATCTGGTGAAGACAGAAAAAGAATGCAATATCTGTGATCCGCAGACTGCGGGATATTGGTCTTATTGCCAGAGCTCCATGAAAGCAGCCTCTTTATCTCTCAAATAAAGGTTGAAGATATTAAACGGAGCTAAAACACATCTTGAGTGGACAGCAGAACAATGGCAAAATTCTATGTGGAGCGATAAAGCCTATTTAGAATTAACGACGCGTAAAGAGAAGGGAAATTTTGGATCTTCATTGTATAACACCTACCGTTAAACACTACTTTGCGTTATGATCTGCGATTATATGTCAACAAAAAGGGACAGTAGAATGTGAGTAATTTTTATGGGAATTTAAATTCTAAGAATACTTAACCGTTAAGAACACGGGTGGCGTACTGAGTACACTACTCGGTAAAAAGAGAGTTGTGAATTTCAGAAAAATCATGTGACTAACACATGTGCCTGTAATATTATTCTTATGTAATCTGGCATCACTTTATTTTGTTTTTCTATATAGGCAACGCCTGATTGAGACATTCTGTAAACAACAATCATGTAACCTCACATCTAAGTCATTAAAAGCTTAATTCCGATTATTCAACTCTCATTGCCTTATTAATGGTACAATTTTAATGACTTAGAAGTTTTCTTGAATCGTTTTGTTTTCAAATTTAATAATGGAACAACTGCTAAAACCTGAAAGATTCGATATATATCCCACGTGTTCTAATGCGGAATGAAAATGGCGCAATTGGAAAAAAAACTTTAAAAAACTTTTTAGGAGGCATAAAAACCCTTATGGAAGAAAATAAACTTCCTTTGCTGAGTAATTACGTAACCTCAAATGTTTACCAGTTCTTTAATTGCACAACTTATACTCAAGTTATTGTGATACTTGATTCCCTTTTTATAAAGAAACGTAACGTTATGTTCTCTAGACATTGCTTGTCGACGCGAAATCAACAAACGGAAGAAACTGTCAGTGAATATTTACAAGTTTTAAGCCAACTGAGCAAAGACTGTGACTTTACTTATGTAAAGGCTGAGGAATACTGAAAGGAGTATATTAGAGATACTTTCATACGAGGATTAAAATGTCCTCGCATTCGCCAACGACTCCTTGAAAATACATCGATGACTCTCGATCAAGCTTTTGAGCAAGTCAGCCGAAGTGCATGCAGCTTCTTATATGGGAAGTTCCTTCCCAGTACAATCTGCAGCAATGAAAATTAAAGAATTTTCAGAAGAAACCTTAGCAACATCAGCGGCTTCCTCCTCCTCAAGATCTCAAAAGTGCTTCTTTTGTGGAAATGACTTGCACTCACGAACCATTTGTCCAGCTAGAGATGTTATCTGCAGAAAAGGTGGGGAAAAGGGATATTACCAGCGAATGTGCAAATCTAGACCTGATAGAAATTCTTCAAATGTGGTGGCTTCTTCAAACATATTGCCAGCTATTTCGGGATCCACTCACTGTCTCCAGAAATCAATTGTTAAGGCATTGGTTAATGACATTCAGCTCAGTGCATTAATTGATACAGGGAGCTCTCTTAGTTTTCTTAACGAAAAACATGTAGCGAAATGTAAATCGAAAGTTGAACCATATTTAGGAAAAATATCCATAGCAAACTCCTCCATGGTGACTGAAACAGTGGGTGTTTGTAGAGTTAATTTAAAAAATTGAAAACTTCACTTATCACAGTGTGGAACTTTTAGTTATGAAAGATTTTTGTAGTGATGTTTTGATTGGCCGTGATATTCTAAACAGACATTCATAGTAGAAATTGGATTTGATGGTAATAGATCTCCACTAACAATTTGTTCTTTGGCTGTAGCACAAGTACCTCCTGTTTCATTATTTTCTAACTTGAATCCTGACTGTAGACCTTTGGTTACGAAGTCGAGACGTCATACTGATGAAGACAATAATTTTATGGCATTGGAAGATCAGAAACTTCTTCAGAGGGGAATCATTGAACCAAGTAACTCACCATGGAGGGCTCAAACCTTTGTCATTAGAGGAGAAAATCATAAGCCCAGAATGGTAGTTTACTACTCTCAAACAATTAATAAATACACGTTACTGGATGCCTACCCTTTGCCTAAAATAGAAGAGGAAATTATGAAAATTTCAAAAATAAGGTTTTTAGCAAAATTGATCTCCAAAGTGCCTACCATCAAATTCCTATCCAGGATAGCGAGAGAATTTATATAGCTTTTGAAGCTTATGGAGAACTCTATCAGTTTTTACGTGTTCTTTTTGGGGTTACTAATGGAGTAGCTTGTTTTCAAAGAGTCATTGTGACAAAATTATTGAGGATGAAGAACTCACCCTTACATATCCATTCATTGATGATGTTACTGTGTGAGTGAAAAAGATCAGAAAGAACATGATGACAACTTAGAGAAGTTCCTGACTGTGGCAAAGAAGTATAATTTCACCCTAAATGAAGATAAGTGTACCTACCCAAGTAATTCTGTCAATTTGCTAGGCTACATTGTTCGGGATGGTATCATTAAACCAGATCCTGAACGACTAAAACCTTTGAGAGATATGTCTGTTCCGAAAGACTCATCTGCATTGCAACGTGCCTTAGGAATGTTTGCCCGTTATTGCCGGTGGATCCCAGGGTTTTCTCAGAAAATACGTCCTCTTCTAGGAAAGAAACAGTTTCCTCTTGCTAGAGATGCTGTATTGACTTTTAATTCACTGAAAGATGATGTGAGAAATGCTGCCTTGGCAACAATTGAAGATGACATCCGATTTCGAGTGGAAACTGATTCATCCGATTTCGCAATTGGAGCTACCTTGAGTCAAGCTGGACGTCCTGTTGCTTTTTTCTCAAGAACCCTTAATACATCTTAATTGAGACATTCATCTCCAGAAAACGAATCATATGCCATTGTGGAATCACTTCGTCATTGGAGACATTTCTTGATGGGAAAGCATTTTGAAGTGTTCACTGATCAACAAGCAGTCGCATTTGTATTCAATCAGCGACATGGTAGTGAAATCAAAAATGAAAAGTTAATCCGTTGGAGACTTGAACTTGCTAGTTTTAAATGTGACATTATTTATCGTCCTGGAAAGTAAAACGTAATTGCTGATACATTATCCCGTATAACTGGTGCTCTAACTCCCTGAGTCGACATAAACAATCGTCACAACTCTCTTTGTCATCCTGGAGTGACACGAATGCATCACTGGGTTCGTTGCAAAAATCTCCCTTTTTCTTTAGAGTATATAAGGAAAGTCACAAACTGCTGTCTAATATGCAACGAATTAAAGCCAAGATTTGTTAAACATGTTAGAACTCTTGTGAAAGCTACTTCCCCTTTTGAAAGGTTAAATCTTGACTTTAAAGGGCCTTTACCTAGTGCTTCAAGAAATCACTATATTTTAACAATAGTTGATGAATTCTCTAGATTTCCGTTTGCGTTCCCTTATAGTGACATTTCTGCGAAAACCGTAATATTGCATTTGAAGAACATTTTCTCTATTTTTGGAATGCCATCATTTATTCATTCTGACAGAGGATCATCTTTCATATCTAACGAATTAAAATCATTCTTAACATCTCAATGAATTGCTACAAGTCGTACTACTCCCAATAATCCAGCAGGAAATGGACAGGTTAAATATTATAATGGAAAAATCTGGAAAACTATTCAACTTGCTTTAAGATTCAATAATATGAAAACTGAACAATGGGAAGGTGTTATCCAAACAGCTCTGCATTCCATTCGCTCTTTGTTATGTACAACAGCAAATGCCACTCCTCATGAACGAATGTTTTCTCACCCTCGAAGATCCCATAACGGATGTTCCATACCTACTTGGCTTTTAAAGCCGGTTCCAGTTCTAATGAAAAATTATGTGCGTGCTAACAAATATGAGCCAATCGTCTAAGAAATGGAATTAATTGAAGCTAACTCTGAATATGAACATGTAAAACTTGGCAATTGAAAGGAAACAACTGTTTCTATAAGACGCTTAGCTCCAAGAGGGGAAACTACCAGATCTGAAGGCAACAACGGTACAGAATAAAATGTTCAAGCTCTTCCAGATCTACAGCCATTAAACTCAGATTCAGACATCACTTTAGAAAATTCTACTAACAGGACAAGAACTCATTAGCATTGCGTACAGCTCGTCATAGGCAACCTCCTGCATACTCGAAGGACTACATCAGGGACTGAAATAACCAGATTAAAATTTAAAGGGGGGGTAAATGTAATATTATTTTTATGTAATCAGGCATCACTTAATTTGGTTTTCTATATTGGCAACGCCTGATTGAGACATTCTGTAAACAACAATCATGTAACCTCACTTCTAAGTCATTAAAAGCTTAATTCCGTCTATTCAACTCTCATTGCCTAGTTAATAGTACAGTGCCTCATTTACCCTCTTTCCAAAGTTCATACAAAGAAGTACTTGCGTTTAAAGTTGAAGGTTGCATTTTGATCTGTTCTTTTTTAATTATTTTTTTTATCTGGAACGTCTCATCTGGCGTACGAAATATGCCATCCGTGTTATTACGCAAGTTATTTCTGTGATATGTTCTATTTCGTTTCTTCAGTCATATTGAGGTTCATTTAATTATTTATTGTGCTTTTTTACAAAAATTTATAACATTTAAAACGAAGCTGATATAAAAACATTATTTTACGATCAGCATTTTCCTTTTTTTTTCTCTATAAGATATTGTTGTTACCATTCCATGTGCGATCAAAATAATTATTTTCATTCCTGGAAGACAAGTAAATATTTGATAAACTTGAACCCTTCCGAAGTATATGCCCATACAATACACCCACCCCCTCAAAATATGGAATCAAATTGTTGTCACTTGTTGATTCAAATAAATTTTTTTTACGAATAATATAGAAATATATTGGGAATTTCAACCGGTAGGACCATATTATTTTTCAAATTCTCCAGATAATATTGTGAATAGACTAATTGATGATTTGAAAGGGTCATGTTGCACTTTGACAACAGATGATTGGTACACAAGTTATCATTTGACAAAATATGTGATGAATGATATCACTTTGTTAGAAACATTGCGATCAAATAATTAAAAAAAAGAAATCCCTCGAGAATTTCTTCCTTTGAAATCAAGAATCATAGGTTAAACACTTTTTGGGGGTCCAAAAAGATGAAAGTATCGCGTCATATGTTCCAAAAAAAAATAATAAAGTTGTTAATCTCTTGAACCCTATTCAGGATAATGCTAGTATTGACAGTAATACATGCAAACCTTTTGTCATTTTGGAGTACAATAAAACAAAAGGTGGTGTAATGTTGTAGATAAATTAGGAGGAACTTAAACTGTTGTTAGGAGAACCTTAAGACTGCCTAGGGTGATTTTCTACACCTTTTTAAACACTGCAGGTATAAACAACCAAATTCTGCTTCAAATATCATCAACCCGATAACGTTCCGTATAGGCACTATTTTTTGAAAAATTTAGAATTATCTCTCCTGAAACCACATGTATAGCTGAGAGGTTCGATTCCCTCATTGTCGAGAAGTTCTGAAAACATTATCAAGCGTCAATTCAATAAATTGGAAGCTGCAGGTCCAGATGAATCTCCAAAAAAGAAAGGACGGTGTAACTTGTGCGGGAGAAAGAAAAATAACTACACAACTAAAAGTTTCACTGAATGTTCTAATTTTGAATGCAAAAATCATTTAAAAATAATCAAATATATATGTTAAAGTTGCAATAAATGTTCAACAAAAATCAATGAATTGTCTGAATGACGAAAATAATCTTTGTAAGTTTAAATTTCTTCTTTGACTTTGTTTTAATCCGTAATACAATTCGCAAATTAAATATCAACAGCACTTTTACTCTATTTTTGTCATATTCATTCAATTAAATTAGTTTTTCTTTTATTCTGATTTGTATTTTCTCTATGATATTACAAGACATTACATTTAACATA
>BMAW01053087.1:0-24993 GCA_019974015.1 Nephila pilipes
TTTTTTTTTTTTTTTTTTTTTTTTTTTTTTTTTTTTTTCTTTTTGTCCTGCTTTGATCTTTTCCATCTGCATAATGTTTCTGTAAAAACCTATTCAATGAGTTTTATTTTTTCCAGCCATTTAGACTGCTTCAGAAATAAGCATTATGCAAGTGTCACTAAAATAGTTGCAACTATTTCAAGATGATTCTTTTCAGTCATTACATTAACATTTTTTGTGGATTCAGAATTATATGAGAAAGCTTAACCAAATAATTCTGCATATAAAAAATTCTCCTCAAAATTTAAATGTAACACAACAGAATGGGAGTAACAGCTTCTGTATTGAGGTGAATGTGTGAAATGAACAACATTGAAGAGTTGGGAATCTGAAAGAAGTTGTGTTTCAGATATCTCTGAATTCGGTGTCCAATATTCTGGTTTATAAATCAAGGCAACAATTGACCTGACTTACAAGCCAAAATGGCTCATATCTCAAAACAGTCATATGTTGGAACACTTGTTCTTCAAAGTACCAGTATTATATATATCTCTGAAATACACAGCATATGTGTGGGGGAGGGGAGGATGTTCATGGGAAGGTCTGAACCTTTAGTTTCTTAGAAGCATTAATTGTGATACAAATATCAGCAAGATAAAAAAAAAAAAAAAGAATATCATGAAAGCACTGGTGCATGTATACATTTTGGATATGGTTCACAACATACACAAAGAAAATGTTGATATATTAATGTTTTAATAGAAACACCTCACACATTTTAAAGGAAACTATTCAGTTTAAAACACAGGTGAAAAAAATTTATATGCAAGGCTCTCTGCAGATAAATAATTTAGCAAAGGGGAAGGGGACTAGTCTAAACTCATTTGCTAGCATACACTTAAGTTTTCTTTTTGAGTAACTTATTTGGCACAATTTTTTTAAAATTTAAATACATATTTTGTGTACCTCAAGTTTAAGTACATGCATGTTACTCGCACACACAAAAAATTAGGAGCAAATGCAACACTAAATGGATAAACCCACAAAACTAAGCCTCTTTGGAAACTTTTTAAGTATGTTTAAGAAAAATTAGGGACTTACTTTTCTTTTAAGTCTTGTTAGTTTGGATGCATCAGAATACAGTGTTCCATTTGGAAACAGATGTTCACATTGATTTGTTTCAGATAAGATTGATTTGCTTTCAGAGTTAAAATTTTCAGATTGCTTACACTGCAGGAGAGATATTTGTTGCTTCAGGGATTCATTTTCCAATTTTAATCTAGGAATTAAAAAAAATTATTACTAATTAAAACATTTATTTACTAAATGTTAAAATATGCTCAAATAAATTTAAAACTTAATAGTTTTAATTCCTACTTTGCTTGTTCCTTTAACAATGTTGCAACACTAGCGCAAAGGGCAACAAAACCATTCCGAGTATGACCAATGACAAATGCAACTGCCTGACTAACAAATTTTTTATCTATTTCCTCTTCAGCAGTTGAAATCTGAGGGAAAAACAATAATAATAAAAAAAAAAACTTATTGCTCATTTTATGATAGAAAAGTCTTTATAATATGAAACCTTTTTTTTAAAACGAAATTACTTTGTCATCTTTTGAAATAACAGTTTCAGTATCTTCTGAATCCATTTGTTATTTCCAAAGACTAATTTTACCATGATTTTAAGTTCAGCAAAGGAAAATTGAAAACTTTCATCATAGAATAAATGTGAAATACAACTATAAATATAAAAAGCTCATTAATATGTGTAATCACAAAATAAATTAAAACCAGTAACACAAATCACTCCTTCACAGAAGTAAAAATTGGATTACTGCGCACGCTCTTAACTACCGATGCAAACATCTTCTTCTTAGGAAATGAACCAAAAATCCAATTTAATTTAAGGACAGAAATTGGAAGAGAAATAGTTTCCACTTATAAGAATTTGAAAATCTTCACTTAAAATTGATAAATTATTTTATACTTTACTTATCTTTATTTAATAGGATATCACAAAATTTTCTTTACCTTCTTAAAAAAGTGGTCAGTTTATTGGAAAAGCCTAAGGAGTATGTCCATTTTCCTCTTTTGCTTATATATTTATATTGACATAGGTATACTTTATTTATCTTAAATTTTTGTAATAATTTCAATATTTCATCTTAAATAATTGATTATTTCAAGATATTTAATGAATCAAACAAGTCAATCTAATATCATCGGTAGAAATCAGTTTCGGAATTCCTTTGACAGTTTGGCTAAGATGCTTATTTGAACTGATATCATCAGTACAATACTGATTTTATTCTTTTGTTTTGATTATTCGTAAAAGGCAATCAGTATTTATTGATTTGTATTGTATTTATTTCGAAAGATGAAAAAAAAAATTGTTTTATCACAATGATACAGATTTGGGATTTTTGAAGAAAAAAAAGCAATTATAAATCAACTCTCAACAATACCGATCCAAAAACACCTCTAACATTGTTCCAGATACTCGCGAATACATGCGAATACATGAAACAGATATGCAATAATACATACAGCCTTTTTCCAATGTGAAAGGAATGTTACTTCTTTAATCTATTTTGATTTCTTCCCTCCAGTTTTCAATAATTTCAATTTATGTCAGTATGAAATGGAAGCAGTAGAGAAAAAAGGAAATTCCTTGTTCTATCAAACCAATGTCAAGGGAGGATAGCCTTTATTGCTTCATATCCAATCATAAAAAAAAAAAAAAAAAAAAAAACCCATCAAGAGCAATGAATGTTTCGAATACGTTATTTTATATACTTCAAATTATATTATAGAAATAGATATATATATTCAAAATAAAAAATATACATATTTTTATCTGTCATGTCGGTGAAGAGTCGAAAATGTTTTTTTAACGACGAGTTAAAGAAGAAATATTAATTTGTTGAAGCAAGTGCCACAAAACGGATAAAATCCTAATTTAGAATATTGCTTGACGCGATTTTCAAAATTGTTCTAAAATGGCGCCAAACCTGGGGTTACCAGAAGAGAAGCAACTAGAAGGAAGGTTATCAGTTTGGCTGTTTGGCTGGTTGGTTTTATTAACATCGTACTAGAAGCAACATGAGAACTATTGGCGACGGATCTCTTAATTTTGAACCTCGGTCAAGCGACGAGGACGACACCTGAATATCAGCTTGACAATTTATCACCAAAACCATTTTGTTGCCAAGCAACATGCTAAAATAGAGGTCAATCCCAGTAACGATAGCAGTGAAGTTGAATGCTTACAATGTAAGAGTGGGCTTTTCCATTTACAAACAGCGGAATCAATCGATTTACCAAACATTAACATGTCATGTCCTCAACAACTTTGAGTAAAAGTCTGGAATCATGTTTTTAAATAAGATTATTTGAATATGTGGATAAAAATTAGCAGCAGCTGAAGTATTGTGGGCATGTGTATAATCAAGATGCATAACCAGTTATTTTATTCAATGGTTTGTATGCAAATTGATTAAGTATGTTTTTGTCCCAAATCTATTTTTTCTGGAACAAAATACTGAGAGATTATCGATTATCTGGTGCCGAATGTGAACCAATTACTGGTGGAAGATTTAAAAGATAGAAAATTTTGTTTCTATTTATTAGGTTGCATCAGATCGCAAGGAAATAAAACTGATCCCCTTATCATCAAATATTTTTCATACCAATCTGGCATCCATGTAAGAATATTAGAAGTAAGGTCTTTGTCAGGAGAAATATCTGCTATACCATACCATATAAATAATTAAAAATACCATTGTTATCGAATATATTTTAGAAACTTTAAAAAATAGCATAGTTTGGATTAAAACTTATTTGGATTTTTCATGCACATGATATCAATACTAACTTATACAAATAAAGAAAGAAAACTCTTAAAAGTCAAGCTCTCGAGCATGCTCTCAAATTCAACTAGCTTCCAATTTTTTTTTAAATATGGCTTTATTTGGAAATTTAATCCATACAGAGATCTCGAACATCAAAGAATAATGTCACAACAGTAAAAATGTAACAAAGTGTAACAAAACAGTCCCAAGGATCGAGGGGCGAAAAGAAGGTTGGCATCCACACACACACACACAATCAGTCCAGGTGCCTCCCTTGCCTCCTAATTCAGTCTAAGGTGATCTCCTTGTTACTGTGAGACTCTGTCTAGTCCAGTACAATCCAGGAGATGATCGAAGTTTATTATTCCTGATTTACAGATTGGATATATGTTGATGTCGAGAACACCTATCCTATCTAGGAGCTCTCCAAGGCAATCGTGGCCTCTCATTAATCTGAAATAGGCAACTGCTTTTTTTCTTGGTTTTTTAGGTATTTAGGATGTGTTGTCATTTTTTTTATCTTTACATAATACATTTAAATTGTCTCTTCAGGAGTTTTCTATATTTTTGTGGACATACTTTTTTAAGGAATCGAGGAGAATTGGATTTTGATCGCTTATTTCCTGGTTTCCCCTTTTTGCTAGTCAGTCCGCCTCCTCATGCCCTTACACATCCACATGGGAAGATATCCACTGAAATGCAATTTGAATATTTTTATCTCTTAATATATCTACATCTTCCTTAATTTGCGTTATTATTTGCATCTCAGAATTGTGGTTATTCGAGATTTTCTGGGTGGCTGCACTCGAATCAACAAAAATAATCACCCTAGAAATAATCACCCAACAAAAAATAATCACCCTAGTTGGATAAAGTAGAGCTAAAATCAGGTAGTAGGCTATATGCAGATAAGGGCTATAGCGGGTTCTTATTTATCCTTAATTACAAGTTTTTCAAAGCCAAGTGTATTGCATATACTTACGCATTGATATTAGTCATAAAATTTCCCACTAGTGCATACAAAGAGAACAACTTACTGTAGACACCTGTTCCGGCGGTTTCATTTATTTGGGACCCATCCGTGAATATTCTTGTCCAGTGAGGTTCCGGATAATTTTACTCTATCATAGATTGCAGTAGCTCTTATGATTACATCGTAATTATCTTTCTTTGTCAGACCATCCAGAGTTAAGTAATGATCTATAGCCATGTACTCTAGTGGGCTTATTAGATTTTTTAAGCAGTCTATACAGTCTTCTTTATCAATATCACTCAGCATTTCCTGACATTTTAAAATAGAGGAAATTTGCGTTTTTAAACATTCTTTATAACTCTCTCCTATCCATTTCGCATTTTGTGAGGATTTTAATCTAATATATGTACTCATTTCCTGTTTCTTTATTTCTTCGAAAATTGATTTTTTCCAACTTGTTTCCAGTAAAACTGTGCTTGCTCACTTTATTTTGTAATTTCATTTATTTGGTATTGTAACTTCATCTTTTTGATTTCGTAACTTCATTAATTTGTTCTATATCTTCATTCAATTTTTTTTTTCATTCACTTATTTTGTTGAAATTTTTGCTTTGTAATTTACTTCTTTTACTTTGTTTTAAGTTTGTTTTACTTTTGTAAAACCCGTGTGATAATTGCGGTGCACAGGAATAATTTTATGTGATTTCAATAAGAAATATACCAAGGAATGAAGATTTTTTCTTCATAATTTTAAGCAAAAAATTATTAAACACAGTATATGACAAGGAAAATGCAACACTATGAGCACTTACTCAGAACAACAGGCAGTTTTCAGAGTAGACCCTTTATACTGAGTTATGCAAATGATTTGAATTGCGTTGGATTCTGGGATAGAGGAAGCAAGATAAAAGGAAAGGGATCTGTAGAACTGACAATAGTTGTTTTGCTCCGTCAACCAGAATAATCTTGATAATTATTTTTTCTGTCTCAGAGAAAACGTTTAATACTGAGAAAGCCAGAATGCTGAAGACCGAGACATTTCTATTAAATAGGTGAATGCATCAGGAATTTGGTGACCAGACCGAAAAAAACAGGTAGGTCTCTACGCCGTATCGCCGAGGGAAAGTTCCTACACGATTCCACTGTATACCGACTATGGCAAAAATGACTGCAAGAAGGTAATATGGCAATCTTCAGGGTTGGCGGTAGGGCTAGAGTGACGTCAACAAGCGTGGACAAACGCATCCGCAGGTTTTAACTGGAGATCAATCCTTCCACATATTACGGCAGGTACTGAACACTCTTGATACTACCATATTGAGAAGGACCATTATTCGCCTATTGAATCTGGGGACGTATATTCAAAGCGTGCATTAAGAAGGCTCCAATTGAATCAAAAATACGGGAGCCACCATTTGCGATGGTGTTGGGAAAGATCCACGTGGACTTCGGAGTAGCATGATGTGGTGCTTTCAGATGTGGTCTTTATTTAAGTAATGATAACCATTGTGTACGAGTCTGGCAGGGACCCCATTACAGGTTCAATGCGGCAGCAACTACTGAACGCTATATTGCACGACAATGCGGCATCATGGTTGGAGCACCATCATCTACGATTGCAGGTCACCACAAGTCAGTATCGTTTGCAGTATGTCGGCCCAATGATACGGGGATGACGTGCTCCATCTGGTAACAAAATCCTTTCATCAGGGAATACCGAACGGCCTTTACCAGCAGAATAACGCCAGACTGCATACAGTGCGAGTCATTAAATATGATCTGCAAGGTACCCGGGAGCTTTCCTGATCATCTGTTTCACCAGGTGTCTTACAAAGCGAACATGTTTGGGACGTGTTGAACTTCGTTAGCGAATGTTGTCACCACCACATTCAGAGGACGAATAGTGCCAAACGGTTGAGAGGAAATGAACAACTATCTCCCAGAAAACAATCCGTGCACTCTCTAAATCTGTACCCGGATGTGTTGCTGAAAATAATATGTTGGACCAAGTATGGTCCAACATATTATTGATCACACAGTATAGTCGCTCTATTTATAAATGTATCAAGCTATAACAAATATCCCTTATTCTCGTCACTCATTTTCTCTTATCATCACTTATTACTTTCTTTTTGCCGGTTTTCATCCTTTTCTGCACATGTATACTTGGTGTTGCATTTTCACTGCTACGTAGTGTATAAACATCTCACGGTAACCTTAGACATTATACCCCAGCCTGAAAATATTTTCTCATTATTTTTAAGTCTTTGACTCTGCATTTAAATGAAATATCTTGCCTTAAAATGGAAAAAAATATATATATCTTTCTTGGTAACATTTGAAAAAGAGCAGCTTTGCTTTTGTCATATTAATGCTTGCATTATTCTTCGCAGTCATCAAAAAGCAAAATGAAATCTTTTGGTTGATTGTAAAACATATTATTTAAGCACATTAGTTAATCAGTCTATTAAATAATAATAGTTAATCAGTCTATATTAAATATGCATACTTTTAAGCTAAAATCCAAAATTTCATATTTTTTTAGTACTTTTAATAAACCTTATGTATTTAACTGCAATCATTGACATTTATAAATGTTGCTATTTAGCTCAGTTCAATATAAGAGAATATGCACACAGTGCGTCAGAATTTGTAAGACTAACACTAGATCTCAGCTTACAGTTGCACCACCTATGTAATCATGCAAGTGTGATAAACATCGATTATCTACTAGAGCATTGCCAAAAGCTTTGAGCATTTATTAAACTAACTCAAAATATGTGGTCATTCATTCGAGAAGTCTAAGAACTTTCCTGTTGAATTATTCATATGAAACAACGAGCCGTAGTTAATTTTAACACAGAACTTGATAAAAGAGCCTTGGTAACATATGTTATCTTATCTCCTCTGCAGAAACCCACATGAAAGAGGGCGGCCTTTCTCTTATAGTGGCCGATGAACGTAATCGGTGACCTTTGTCATCAACCCTCTCAGATCTGGTAGATCAGAACCAGTCCGATGAGCACATACAAACAAGCGAGTTGTGGAACGAGGAGGGGGGTGAGTGCTAAAGATAATCTGCACTAATCACCAAAATAATGTGAAAGGTTTTGAAGTACTAAAGAAATTGTTAATGTTACTAAAAAGTATGTCTGATCTCATATGAAGTTTAAGAGAATAAGGGAAAGTGAACTAAATTAATAGCTAACTAAAGTAAGAAAAAGAAATAATAATCAGGGTATTGTTAGTTAAAAGTTATTATTAAGAAAAGTAAGGAACGAGAGTTTGTAAGAAACAATCAAGTTATTGTTAGTGAGACTAAGTTATAAGTGAAAAATTAAGAAAAAAGCTTAGCGGAAAAGTGACAAGATTTAAAAGTTCTATTAAAGTGTAAAGTTAAATGATAATGAAGAATAAAATGAGTTTAAGTACAGAGAATTTAACACATACAAATCGAAAAAACAAGCTTAATGCAATTTGTGCTTAAATACGTCAAATGTTTTCCAATGGGTGGAAGACATTTTCTTAAATGGAGGTTCTCAACTTTTTACTACCACAATCCTTTTCTGAATGCTTAAAAATGTTCGCGACATCCCTTTTCTATCTGCTAGATCACTAAAAGTAAGACATTTGAAATTTTTCATTTATTTATTTTTACTTCCAACCCCTTTAAAAACACCAAAGCCGAAGCTAGATTATCAAAAAATACTTTTTTGCAATTTGGTTTAAGGGGTGTCAGGACCCTTTAAGCTTCGAAAAATGTGTCTAAAATGCCTTTTATTTAAACTTCTGTATTATGCATAACAATCAACTGAAATGGATGAAATTTTTTTTGTGAGTTTCAAATGGTTTCATATGTATAATTTAATAGTTAAATATAAAAATTTATTTTTTTAAAAAAAGTTATTTGCTGTATTTTGAAGACTTAATTTTTTTTCTTCTGGAAATGAGAGTTTCACTTCAAATTAAACGTACAGTTCAAATATTATGCGAATACCATCAAAATAGTCTCAAATTAAACCTAACATTTGATTTCAGGTGCTGAACCTATTTCTTTTCCAAAATACTTTGTCAATATTTTTTAAAAAAGTTTAAAACTTGAAAATTGTAAATTTTTGAAGTTTTTGAAAATTAAAAAAATTTTTAAAAAAATATTTTCCATCAAATTACTTTAAATTTAGCTTTAGCATCTAGAGAATAGTAATTAGAAGATATGTACAAGTTTTCATCCATTTCTAATTATTAGTATTTCATACGTCTTACGTGAAAATTGAAAAAAGCATGTTTTGAGAAAAATGACTTTAAAGTTAAAAATTTGAATAATTTCACACCCACTATAATAGCCAACATAAAAAACCTCTCATTTCATAATTAAGTCATTATTTTACAAATACACATTATATATATAGTATTAATTTGGTTTAATTCACTTTATGGGCCACAAATGTCATAAAGAAAGACTATTGAGTTATTTCGACATTTTTGGCATTTGAAAATATACACACATTTACAAAATGTGACAGTATTAATGACTTAACTTTAGGTTTAAGTTATACAAAATAACTTCTTAAAGGTGCATAACCACTTTATATACCTTGTGTAGAATATAAAAAAAGTAAAAGAAAAAAAAATTGGAATATATTGTAAATCTAAAATTTAGAATAATTTAAAACTTATTTAGTTACTCATCAAATAAAGCATTCATAATTTTAAAAAAAATCTTAATTTTAACAATTAACAGTGAACATACAACCAACAGAATTATTTGATTTATTATGTAATCCTAAAAAGATTAAAAAAAAGCTTCACAGCAGTTGAGATATTTTTCTAAAAGCATACATTTCAATAAAGTAATGCAGTAAAATTATAAAATATAAGGTACAAATTATACATAACATTATTTAAAAGCTTATTCAGACTATTATATATAAATTATTGCATGGTATATCATTATGACATTTCAAACTATTACAAACAATGTCACATTAGAAATGAACAGCTCAATATTTAACTGTGAAAAATATAATTTTTATTCCACTAATGTGGAAAAAAACATTTAAAAACCTCCTGGCACATAAACATCTCTTCTTTCATTCTCATGTTTTCATTATCTTTTATAACTTTCAGTCTTTTTGTTTTCCGAGCTTCATGTGACTGTTCGCTTACACGTTTTTCGGCTTTCTTGATTCGCAGTTTATCCAAGATTTGAAAATGCATTTTCATTTTCTTATTAATGAGCAAATCTAATTTTTTTGCTACTGAAACTAAGGAACTTTGCCCATCATTGTAAACACACGTACCTAAATAGGCAGCAATTTCTGCCACATTACGACCACATCCTACAACTTTTGGGCAAAACTTCCAAATTAATGAGTTGAGAGACTCATTAGGATTTTGTGTTTTCCCACCTAAGCACTTTTTCAGAAGGGAAGGATGAGAAAGATCTTTGAAAACAGGCTTAATGACCTCCATCACAGCTTTGGGGACCGAATTCTTGTGTTTATATTCATGCTTCTTATTATCACATTCTGCATTATTATAACGACACCAAGAATTCGGACCTTTCGGACAGAACCAATGCATGGGTTCCTTATCAGTGCTGCCTGAATGTGCCCAGATGGACCAAATAGCTGTCCTCATGCTTCTCACATCAGTACTGTTCCCTCGGATGGCATTACCATAGTAAGTGGTCAGCTTATTAATTAAGACGTCTGTTAGTCTTCCTTTTCCCCCAATTGTTTTTCCATCAGAAAGTTTTTTATTTCCCTGCAATGCTTTGAGTTTTCGTAGTCTGCTGCCCATCCTTTTCTGCACATGGCCAACACACTCGATTTTTTCTAATTGCACGTCTTTTCCATATGGGTATTCATTTGACAGCGCAAGAAATGTTTTACTGTCTCCATCACCTATATATCGTAAATATTTGGCATTGTGCTTCTGTTGGGATCTGAGAAAAATGCGTTTCATACCATCTACTTCCATTTTACCTGCAGAACCGGAGTGATTTTTTTTACATACAGGTTTATGTTTAGATAACCACTGCAAGTAGGTGGGTCCAAATTTCAATCCTTTATATGAAACACATCCTTTGCAAAAAGACGACATCACCTCAATGTCAACAACCTTGCCAGACTCGGCACCAACTAGAGTGCATACGCCAATCAATGACATATGCCCCCTCGTCTTCCAAGTACCATCACCGCTAACTGTGAGTGTATTTGGATTTTCGGTCAAAGATTTTTCTTCCGAAACTGCGTTTTTCATGGAAGCAAGAGCTAAGTCTTTCGTTGAGCTCAAAATTTTAGTGTTTATGAGGTCGTATGTCTTTTGTGATATCGGGGAAGGCAAACTCATTACAGAACAAAAAGTTTGAAGAGCAGTCAAACCTTCACCTATGCTCCGCATAGCTAAAACAGATCTTCTGTTAATTTCTGGCACATTCTTTTTTACACCAATCATTGGACAACTTCGAAAGTTAGACGAATAATCACATCTCGAACAATGAACTTTAAATAATGAATATAGTCCAATTTTTGATTTTTCAGTCAGAATTAATGGAGATTGGCAATTCTTGCACATGGCAGTATCATTAAAAAACTTTAAAAATGCTGATACGTCAATCATGCGATATCCATTAAAGTTTTCACATGTTTCTGTTTCTACATTTTCATAATGAACAAAAGAAGTAGATAGTTTTTTTGATGAAGCGCTGACTTTTTTTTCAACTCGGGCAAAAAACTTGCACCCATCAATATTTTCTTTTTGGAGAAACTGATTACCACAAAACGATCTTTTTGATCGCGTTTTGTTACCTTTTCTCTTATTACCCATAGTAATTACGCTAAAATTTGAAAGAAAATAGGTTCAAATAGCTGCAAATAAGTACATAAAATTCTAATCAAAAATTCTCGCACACTTGTAAACAAACCATGAAGAATGTGGAACATGGGGAAATTTAGTTGTTTATTTCCTACTTTACAGAAAAAATATTTATTAAAAACTGAGGCCAAATTAATTGCGAAAAATCTTAAGATTAAACTAGAGTGCGGGAAAGCAAAACAAGAACTAAAGTGGGTGTGTCAGCCGCCATGTTTTTGACCACACCCACACTGGGATTTTTTTCGCAAAAGTGATTTCGTTTAGAATGGCTATAACTTTGCAACTAATAGGAATATCAAAACACTATTGGTACCAAATTATTCAGAATAATCCAAATTATATAAAAAACTTATTTTTAGAAAATCGATTTTTTGAAAGTTTTAAGGGTCCTGACACCCCTTAAATTGTTACATTGGTAACGTTGTACATTGTAAGACGTTGATATAATTACACAATACTTAGCCAATGAAAAGAAGAAGAGAAATGAGTCAAGACAATTGCTTATACAAAGTTTTAACCATTATTTTGAAAATTTTATAAATTTTACAAATATAGTTTGATTTATTTTTAACTCCTATTTATGGAATATGTATATATATATATATCATAAATGTAGGAGGGGGATTGTACATCCCGAATCTCCACTGGCTTGCTCTTATGCAATGGGCTGATTGTCTAGAGGGGGTAATTCCATTACCGGATTCTATGATGACTTCGATTTATTTACCAATTCAGTGATGAGGCTTGAAATTGGATCACTACTTTTATTCATGAATAGACGAAGAAAAAATATCTACAAAAGCTGCTATATACAAATTGACATACTTTGAATAACTAGTTTACCTGAGAAAGATTGATGGCATCCCAAATTTATAGTATAACATCGATAGATGTTGAAATGCGTGATGGCGCTCGGAACAGTAGAGTTCAATCAACCATGGTGAAGAGAGGGAAGAAGAGGCGGAAAGAGAGAGAAGAGTGATGCACTCTGTAATTTTGTTTAAGAATAGGGGCACTGCGTGAGCTAATATGACGCTGATTCGTGGTGCCATCTATCGAGCAAAAGAGGAACTAGTTTTACAATATCATTGAAAATGTAGTTAATAAATTGATAATTAGCTGGAAAATCCTACATAAAGTAATAAAAAGGAATGAGATATACAAAAAAAGCTTCTAGGTTCATAAGGAATCACCTGTCACATCATCTTGCATCCAATAAATATAAAACCAGAATAAAACAGGTCAGTAGTGATTCTGAAATTGCGTCAAAAACTTCTCGTCATACCAAACGGGGTTATTGCGAAGCTTTTTAAAAATGTTGTTTTGTATTTTTTCAAGAAATTTATTGTATTTGTCAAATATTTAAAATTCAAAATTTGTTATTCTTTTATGATATAACCTAATATTTTTTAAATATATTGGTGAATGCGCTAAGACTCAATCTTTTTCTTATAAGCAGAGTTGGTAATCATTTATCACAAGAAAATGAGTTAGGAAACTTGTACTAATATACGAGGCATGTTTTTTAAGTAAGTACCGTTTTGCGATTCCGCCGCCGCCGCGCTCCGGTCGGCGTTCCGCGCATGCTCGCTGGTTACCTACATCTCTTGTCTACGCACTGACGCCATTACAGTCTGATTCTTCATTGTATACGTTGTTTACTGAGTGTTTAAGATGCCTCCGACAATCGTGAGTCCCGCTGATTATGAAGTACGGGCTGTTATACGATTTCTTAGTGCTAAAGGCGTAAAACCGATCGATATTCATCGTGAGATCTGTGAAGTTTACGGACAAAACATTATGAGTGATGGAATGGTAAGGAAATGGGTGAGAGCATTTAAAGATGGCCGCACAAATGTGCATGATGAAGAACGGAGTGGGCGTCCTTCGGTTGTTAATGAAGATTTGGTGCAGAAAGTGGACGAAAAGGTGAGAGAAAACAGACGCTTTACAATTTCATCATTGTCCGACTGCTTTCCTCAATGTTCTCGTAGTGTTTTGTATCGCATTGTGACCGAGAACTTGAATTACTGGAAATTGTGTTCACGTTGGGTTCCAAAAATGTTGACGGATTTGCACAAAACCCAACGTTTAGGCAGTGCATTGACTTTCCTTGAGCGGTACCGCAATGAAGGTGAAGATTTTTTAGACCAAATTGTTACTGGTGACGAAACATGGGTGGCCTACGTCACACCAGAATCGAAACAACAATCCATGGGATGGCGACATTCATCATCACCCAAAAGAGTGAAGTTTAAGCAAACAATTTCTGCCCGGAAAATCATGTGCACAGTTTTTTGGGACAGAAAAGGAGTATTGCTAGTGGAGTTTCTGCCTCGTAATGAGACAATCAATGCAGCGTCTTATTGTGAGACATTGAACAATCTGCGTCATGCAATCCAGAACAAAAGACGTGGCAAGTTGAGTAAGGGTATCGTTTTGCTGCATGACAATGCCCGCCCACATGTGGCTAATCGGACCAAAGATCTCATCAAATCTTTTAAATGGGAAACTCTAGATCATCCTCCATACAGCCCTCGATCTGGCGCCCAGCGACTACCATTTGTTCCTGCACTTGAAGAAACACCTGGGCGGTCAGCGTCTTCAAGACGATAACGAAGTCAATACATTTGTGATACAGTGGTTAACAAGTCAGGCGGCAGAATTTTATGAGGAGGGTATTCAAAAACTGGTGCCACGTTATGACAAGTGCCTCAATATTCACGGAAATTATGTAGAAAAGTAGATTAAGGTACAGGCTTTCATGTAAAAATAAAATTATTGTATCTTTGCACGTCTTTTTTTAATTTCAAAACGGTACTTACTTAAAAAACATGCCTCGTATATATGCGATTATCAATGCATTAAAACTAGCAGTTATGGATATAATTCTTGAAAAAAATTATTTCCAATTTTTACATGCTCAAAACGTGGAGGAGAAGATATTTTTTTTTCCTTTTGCGTCAACAAATTAGAATCTTCATGACATTCTATTTCCTTTTTTGATGAAATCTAATAAACATGTAATATATTTATTATTTTGATTTTTCCTTTGATTAAATTCCAGTACGATCTTTTCTGGAATAGATTTTAGCTATACAGGCAATAATAACTGACTGAACGAACCTTTTGTAACACCTTGTGCTTCGGAATTCTGAACTACAATTTTGATTTCATCACTTAACCTTCATAAATATTCCACATTTTTTAATTGTTTAGTGGTTCTAGATTCAGCAACATATTCATGAATTGATTAATTATGAAGCTACTGCATTACATACTACATTTACGAGTAATGTTTTCAGCTATACAATTTTTTCTTCCTCACTAAGACATTCGTTTTCACTTATAGTGCCTTCGTAACTGTTCCAAAACTCCAAGAATTGTATAGGGTCCACTGAATATTTTTCTAATACTGGTTTTGGAAGTGTTACAGGAATGTGAGCACTTGGTAGTTTAATCCTACGTTACTAAGTATTTTGATTTCGAGTTTTTTCTCCTTCTCCTAACATTGATCAATTCGTTTTACCATTCGATAACATTTTTCTAAATATTTCTTTGAAGCAACTATATTCGCTTCTAAAGAACATACATCAATTAATCAATGAATGACCTCATCCGATTCTCTTAATCTACTATTTTAATATTAATTCATGTAATTTGCACAATTCATCCCTGTGTTTCTTCACTAAATTTCTCTAAACCTTTTTTAACAGCTTAGAAACTGTTGTTCTCAAAGCACGCGTTTCGCTTCCTTTTTAAACCAATTGTTCAGACTTTAACTTAATATGAAAATTTACTTAAAACTACAATTATAAAATCAATGAAATCTAACACTTTAAATTTAAATAAAATCTTTTCATGATTTTACTTCAATTTTTAGGGCATGGTCTAGATTTAGCCTTGATTCTTCCAATTGGTATTTGTTGAGGAGCTCAACTGAATAATTAATAAGTTAATTGCATGAATTTTAAATAATTTTTCCCGAGTATATAAATTTGCTCGCAAAAGCTACTTGAATGAGAATGCACACAAAAAGTTCGCCCTGTGCAACCTAACACTTTTGACATCAACATTTCTTGCCGTGGTGGTGTTCGTTAATATCCCACTCCAAAACAAGAGGATAGAAGATAAATGAAACACCCCTGCTCGACCTTTTAATAATATGCTCGCACAGATGAAAAATGGGTGTGAAATCGGACAGCCAACAGGAGAACGCTTGCGCCTCCTGAACAGTATTCATTACTTTATCATAAATTACTTACATGTTGAAATTGAGGGAATTTCTTTTTTAAATAACCATCGTTTTAAATATATTATTAACATTTAACACCTGCCTTCGAATGATAAAATTTAATTTTGGTTTTTTATAATTAGCAACCGAAGACACCCTAAAAAATACAAGGCGACACTCTTGGGTTCGTGATCCACCGGTTGGGAACCAAGAAACCAGAAGATAATAAACATAAGACTAAGTTTATTTAGGACGCCCGAGATTATTAAGAAATGCATGATTTCATAACAAACAATCGCTGTACGTCTGTCAGAATGATAGATGACCTTTTGAACATCAGCAAAGAAAGGATTCGAAGTATCATGCATGAAAATTTGGAGAAAACAAAAATCTTCTAAATTTGTTCTTACATTTTGACCAATGAATAAAAATCGGTGTGAAATACATGTTACAAAGACATTATTTCAGCCACTGAAAACGATCACATTTTTTGAAATCAATAGTTTCAGCTGATGAAACAATATGTTTTCAATACGATATTAAAACTAAGAGATAAAATCCGGATTGGATACAAAAAACTCGCTCCAAGCCAAAATACAAGAAGAGTTCCATTCGAAATCAAAACAATATTCATTATGATCTTCGATAAAAAAGGATATTATCTTCAAAGAATTTGGACAAACAATTACTGGAGAGTATTGCTTAAATATTTGATGGCCAGAATTTATTGCATTCGTCCAGAATATCAGGATGGAGAGCTGGAATTTATTACTTGATAATGCACCCATACAATAATTGGCTTAGTGTTTGTAGATTTTTGTCATAAATAACTTCTATAATTGTTACGGATCCGAGATAACGCTTCTCTGCAACATTTCTCTTATAACGGAATTTAGAGATTTCACTAGTCAGTCAAGGAAAGCTTAAGTAAGCCTTGGCAACGAATTTGGCGAGAAACTTGGCGACTGGAGACAAAATGATGATTTTAGAAAATGCAGGAAACTTGGCTATTATCTGGACTGGGAGGAAAGATGCGGACTTTTCTTGAATTTTCCTTGTGACGTCATATCTGACCAGAGTGGCTATAAAAGGGAGAAATGCGAATCCTGTGGGAATCTCTAACGGCTCAAATAGCACTTTTTAGTGCTCACCGCATATTTTTCTTACTACATTTTCTCTCTGATTTAACTGTTTACCGACCATGGACTTGAATTTTGACCATCAATATAACTCGGAACCTAATGAAGATATCTCATCGAACTTCTCTTCCATATCATCCAGATCTGAAGACGAAAAAACTCCATGCCAAAAACGACAAGGAATTGAAAAAGACATTGCCTCCTACTCCACCAGAAAAGAAGCACAATCATCTTACCTGGTCCAACTTAAATTTCGTGGCACAGATTCAAATGATTCACTTTTTATTAAAACGCAGAAAAATATCGAAAGATACGAAAACAAGCTTCAACGACTGGAAAGTGAGTATGCTACTTTAGCGCCTTACGCGACTGCTGGCTGCCCCATCCATTCCACCCCAAATATCCTCCCTATGAAACGTAAAGATAATCAAGGTTTTATCACCCCCCCTAAAAATAAAACATGTAAAAAACCTACTCTGACCTCCTCGTCTAATTTAATTTTACCTACTCAAAATCAATTCCAACAACTATCAGACGATATTACACCCCCAGATAACAATGAAGATCAAGATTCAGATTCAATTCCCAAAATTGTAAAAGCAAAAAATTTACCTCCCCCAATTATACTTAAAGTAAGCAAAAATTACAGACAACACCTCAAGGAAATTAGTCATGAATTACCTAAACTAAGAACTCGTCTTTCCGGTGAGTACATTAAATTATATACCGATACGCTAGATGACTATAGAAAACTTTCACACTTATTATCCAGTAAGACATATGAATATTACGTCATTCCACCAAACATTTTGCGTCCATTGAAAATTATTTTTAAAGGTTTACCACGAGATACTGAAATCCATGATATCCAGGAAGAACTAATTGAACTTGGATTCGACCCAATCAGGATAAATCAACTTACAAACAGGCGTACAAAAATTCCCCTTCCAATATTCTTAATAACACTACCTAGAAACGAAACCAGTAAGAAAATCTATGAAGTTAACCGCATATGCTATATGTCTATTACAGTTGACGAATACCGAAGTAACAAAGTCACTCAATGCTTCAACTGTAATCTTTTTCATCACAGTTCAGATAATTGCCATATGATCCCCAGATGCTTAAAATGCTCAGGCGCCCACGCAACCAGAGACTGTAACATCGAAGGAAAAATTAAAGAAATAAAATGTATTAAATGCAACGAAATTGGACACTCCGCCTCATACGGAGGATGCAAACTCTATCCCAAACCTCCAAAAGGATCAATTACTAAAAGCAACGCAACCAAAACAAATACTGTTCGTGAAGACTACACTTTTGCAAATGCTTTAAAATCAAACCAACAGATGGCGCCCCAAACGGACGAAAACCCAGATTCATCAAAAAATTCAAGGAAAATGCCACAACATAATGCAAAAAGCCACCAGAAAAATCCTTTCAACAACATTTTTGAAGCCATCGAACAACTCAAAGCTCTTGCCGAAATCTTCTCAATCATTCCAGGACTGCTTACAAATCTCCATAAAATTCAAAATGCAAAAGGACAAGCAAACAAAAAATTCCCCATCTTAGAAGCGTTTATGGATATCTCTGAAGAATAATGCAGCCAATCGCAGTCGTTTCTCTTCACCCATCGCAAGATCAACTTTTTCCCTCGTGGAGCTTCAAATTTTTCAAGTACATACTCATTAACTGCTCAACAGATGGCGCCAGCTATGCTGGGCTCATCAATTCGCTCATTTCTCAAGAACTTTTCATCTCTACTCTCCAAAATTTTACCCTATCATCCGCAAGAAATTCCTCTCCACAATGTAAATTTCCATTTTATCCAAAGGACTTAATAAATACCAGATTTGGGCTTGTGGAGCGCTCCGCGCTCCTGGCGCCCATGGAATTTCAACGTCAACGCCGGAGGGAATCGATTAGAGTCAGTCGGCATTAGCTCAGAGGATCTGCCGAAATTGGCCGAGTTAAAATGCAGAGGAGCAGCTTGAATCTGCCGGAAATTGTCGGAATCTGCCTTAAAAGTGCAGAGTATTACTGCGGAGATTTATCCGTAAGTCGGACTAGTAAGCTTCAATCCCTTGCGAACTAGTAAATTGCTGATGCAATTATGAGTACATAATTGCATCAGAAATTATGTACTCATAATTACAGTCATTATGAGTAGTGTTTTTGTTTTTGTACCTGTGTCACTAATCTGTACAATAGCTATGTTTAATATTTGTGTGGTTAATCTGTCCAAGTTTTGCTGCATCTGTTTGTCTTATCCCGAATATTTGTAAATAAAGCCTCATTTGCCGTTATCCTCCTTGTTGTTTTCTCTCGTCACACCCACACAAGTTCGGAGAATTTTTGCAACAGTATTGAATCATCCCCTGTAATTGCCTAATTTAACACGTGAGTTCTTTTTACTTCCAAAATTTGAAATGAAGTTAAAAGAATGTTATTTTGATGCATTGAAGTCGGAGAGGCTTATTATGAATAAAAAAAAAACTAAAAATAAATAGTTTCGTGTCTTTATTTTCTGTGTTACATATCTAGTTCCTAATTCTTTGACGCACTGTGTATATATTTGCACTTAACATATTCAGTATAAAAAATATAGACTTTGGTCTTAGTTTGACGTGAATAAAAGTCATTCTTATATTATGCAATATATTCGATTACAACAACATAAATTCTTATGCAAATAAATGAAACAAAGAGAAATGAAACTTTGCTTTGGTAAATAGTTTCCAAGTTATTTTTGAAAAAGTAAATATAATAATAATATCCTTGCAGAATTGAAGGTTGAGTTGTAGAATACTATTCCTGGGAGGATTGCTTAATAAATCAATCTTTTTAAAGATGGTTGGTATCGCAGCAACGTGAACAATCAAACCAAACCGACTATTTTTGTCGGGGAACATAACCCTCTCGGGCTTTAATCCCCCGTGAATTGACTATTATTTGAGGTGAGACTGAATTTTGGTTTTACACTTGCCCAGAAGTTAAGATTTAGATATTAAGATAATAAAATAAAATTACAGTTCAATAGCTTTTTATACAATATTAAATTAATTTTGAAAAATATGCTGAATATATATTATTAATACTATAATATCACTAGTTAGATTACTAGTGTTGCTAAAAATAATTTAGAAGAGGAGGTGAATGAATTTCATGAGTTTAGGCTTAGGATATTGCAGCAGCAGTCTATTGGATTCTTGCTTGCTTGTTCAGTCTGGTCGCAGTGAGAGCGCGCTCTGTGATTGGTCGATGGTGTGGTGTGTTAATTCTGTATATATAGGTGGGTGCGTAGGGGTGAGATTTTGTGAAGAGTGTGCTTGTGTTACCAGTGTTTTTGTAATATAAGTGAAATTAAAGAATTAAAATTTCTCGTGGTCTGTGTAGTTGTGGGTTGTTTCTGAGTGGGGTGTACTTTTCTATTTCTTGAATGATTTTATTGCTTTAGGTATCAATTTTTTGGTAGAAATTTTCTGATAATTTTTTAATGAAGTTTTTAAGTGTTGGGAGTTTAATTGAGTATCTGATATCTGTGTTTCTCATATACCAGTGTGCTCATACTATCATTCTAATGGTGGAATTTTGGGATTTTTCTAATAAATCTAGTGTTGTGTCTGCACAATGCGACCAGACTGGGCTAGCAAAGTTAGGTCAGGATAGGTCTTAGTATCAGGGTGTAGATAAGTAATTTATTACGTCTACTTAATGTAGATTTACGCGAAATAAGGGGGAAATATTATTTACTGCAGAATTATACTGCTTTTTAATTCTTAGAACGTGTTGTTTAAAAGTGAGTTTTTTTATCCAACGTTACACCGAGATATTTGGTGTCTAGAGACCAGGGTATATTTTTGTTTTCCAGAAAAATGTCTGGTTCTATTTTTCTGTAGTTTCTGGAGAAGAAGACGGCCTCTGTCTTGGAAACGTTCAGGGCTATTTTCCAAGTAGGATCCTTACCTGGTTTCAGGATAGTGATAACAACAGCGGTTCTCCAGGAATCCGGGAAGTAACCGAGATCTAGCATATTGGGAATGATGTTTCTTAGTTGAAAGCTGCAGAGGTGTGGCAGATTTTTTTATCATTTTATTGGTGATGCCTTCTCTCCCTTGTGCTTTTTTTATTTTTATTTTCTTTATGTAATCTGCGATTTCTGAGGCTAGTGGTGGAGGGTAATCCGGATTTTGGAAATTTTCTTCATTTTGTAGATAGTTATGAACGACATCCTTTACGTTCTCGTCGTGAATAGGTGTGTTTATGTCATTTAATTTGAATTGGTTATGAACGACATCCTTTACTTTCTCGTCGTGAATAGGTGTGTTTATGTCATTTAATTTGATTTGGTTATGAAGTGGATCTGCCAAAATTTCTGATTTTTCAGTGTTACTAAGTGCGATACTAGCTGGGCCTTTAAGGGAGGAGATAGGAATTCACTTTTTTCTGAATGCTTTGGCCATACACCAAAGGGTACCGCTTTCAGCACTCAGGTTTTCAAGCGTGTCTTCCCATTCTTTGTTTTTGTGTAAGTGCACTTTACGCCTAATTTCGTTTTTAATTCTGTTTAAAATTTCTTTATCGGCAGGAAAGCGGGTGAATTGCCAGGTTTTTCTGGCTTTATTTATTTTTCTAAATAAATCCCGAAGTTCCTGTCAGATAAAAGTCTGTTTGTTAGTATTTATGGGTTTTGAGGCGATTTTATGTGCACTTAAAATGTTTTGTGTGAGTTCTGCGACTTGTTTTTCAATATCCTCTCTGCTGTTTGCTTTGGGGAGTGTGAATGTGTTGATTGTGTTTTCTAGCAATGTGTTTTTGAAAAGAGCCCAATTTGTACGAACTTTTGGTTCAGGGAGTTCGTATCTACTCCGTGTGTCGAAGTAGATCAGCACAGGGTTGTGATCGCTATTTAACTCCTTTAGCGACTGAATTTCAGCGGGCCAATGAAAGTTCTTGGTAATTGCTATATCGATGATGGAGGCGGAGTTATGTCCGTATCGTGTTAATGTGGGCTGGGCTAGGATTTCTAAGCCGTTTCGATCTGCAAAATTTCTTAATGCGTTACCTCGAGATGAATTATAAGTGCAGCCCCAGCTAGTGTGCTTAGCATTAAGATCTCCGCAAATTAATGAAATCGGCCCTAAATTTTGAATAGTCTGAATATCCTTTGGTACTAATGAGGCTCTAACAGATGGTGGTATATGCATTGAGGTAACGAGTATTGGGTTTCCATCTGTTGGGGTGAGTGCAATAATGGTTGCTTCTGCACCGTTTAGTGAGGGTGTTGGGATTCGGTGGTGTGGGAGAGGCTTTTTAATTAAAATTGCAGTGTAGCCGTGGGGTTTATTGGTCGTTGCAGTGGGTGTTCTATCGTTTCTGTGTTTGGTGTAGTTAGGCATAGAGAATTTCATACCCGGTCCTAGAAGTGTTTCTTGTAAAAGAATTAAATCTGGGGAGTACTTATCAATAAAGTGTCGCAATTCAACATCACGACACTTTACCCCTCAGGCGTTCCAGGTAACCAGTTTGAGGCCGAGGAGGGTGAATTTTAGTTATTGTTTGTGGGTGGTGAATATTGACACACCCGCTATAAAGATATTAAGTTTATCAAGATCGTTATTGACTTTGGACATATTATTCAGTGTTTCAAAAAGTTTAGGGAACTTATTTAATAGGTTTTGAAGTTCACTGATTGCAGTGATGAAGTTGAAATTTCCTGGGCTATTATTACTATTAATTTGGATATTGGGGTGTTTGTCGGCTTAAACTGATTTGAAGCTTCGGCCTGTTTTGGTGCTATGGGTGGCGCCATCTCTTGGGTGTATTGTTGCTACAAACTCTCGCAAAAGTGAAATCTGCAGTAACTGGTCTTGATTCTGTTATGGTGTTTCTTTCGACTATTTTTTGGGTTGCTTCTCCTTTTTTTGGTTTCTTTTTAGGGAATAAGGGGCAGCCTTGCCAAGATGCCATATGATTTTGTTTGCAGTTAATGCAGGTTGGATTCTCAAGTCTCTCCTTTATTTCGCACTCTCCGGTACGATGGTTTGCTCCGCATTTCAGGCAACGGGTGTTCATCCGGCAGTTCCTCGACGAATGGTGAAAATAGTTGCAGTTGTAACACTGCGTTGTTGTTTGTTTTTTCCTGAATGGCACTATTTTCACCATGATGTGCATTACTGCACTGATCTTATAGATGTCGAGGGCGTCCTCGGTTCTTCTCACCTCTACCATGAAGATGGGGAGGGGGAGTTTAGTTTTGAGCTGTCGTAGCTGAACGACTTTCTGGACTTTAATGCCTTGGTTTTCCAGATCTTCCTTGATATCTTCTATTTCAGCGTGAGATGGAAGGCCTTTGATACAAACCTTCAAAGGCCTCTCAGATAAGGGCTGGATTACGTAGTATTACGCCTTCATGTTGGTTAGCTGGGTGGTAATTCCTCTATGGTCGTCTTCTGATTCGGGGTTGGTCTTTATGTGTTGTCCTGAGAGTTTGCAGGTCGATTTTGGATAATTTCTATTAATGGCTTGGATTATCAAATTGTAGTTAGTAGTGAGCTTTAGCATTATAATTGGATTTTGGGGGGGGGGGTGGGGGGAGGCTTGGGGGGGAGCACAATCCGCAAAAACGCAAAAGCTATTGCTTACATTTAATTTATCTGATTGAACATTTACTGTTTTATTATTTTTAATGGTTTTAGTAGGTTTTGAAAAACCTTTTGGTGCACTGAGCTTTAGGAGCTCTGCTCGTACTTGGCTGGGCCTCGTTAGGCTTAGTTGTTTGGCTGATATTACAGGAGTCAAACTTTTCCTCAAATTTTTAAGGCTATTGTTATTATTAAGGTTTAAATCTTTATGCAATTTACAGTTTTTAACTGGGCAAAGTGAAAAAGTATTCAGCTCACCTGTTAGTCTATCGAGATCCTTATCTATAGTTCCTTTTTCAGTAAGAAGGTCCGTGGCCGCTCTTGGGTCTTTTTTCATCGAATTTTGCTTTTCAACCTCAATGAGTTCATTGATGTATCTAAGTCTCGGCTGTAGTACGTTGATTTGATGGATCAATAACTGGATTGTCTCACAAATTTGTGAGTCACTTGGCGCTGGAATATTGCTCTCAGGAGAGTTGGCTATTTCCATCGGATGCACCGCCGCATCGGCGGCCATGTTAGGCTTCTCTCGCTCCATAGAATCCAGACGTGTTCACTCCTCGAAGTCCACACGTAGAATTTTATTAATAAAAAGATCAAACAGAACAGCAATATGATCTTTTTGTTGTTACCTCTGACGACAAAAATATGAGTTAAAAAGTGATAAAAAATGTAAATACCACCACAGATGAAATAATTTGATGGACAATAATATTCGGTACATTTCCATTAACGTGAACAATGTAACTGAAGAAAGGCGATTAAAGCAAATCGCCACAAATACACCGTGTAGATAATTACATACAGTCATAATTATTCAGTATCAGATGATAAGACAATACAAACTATATATGGCAAAGCATATTTTTGGAATATGTTTATTAGAATAACTTTGTTTAAAATCAAACAAATTTTACCAAAATTATGTTTATAAAATATAAAAGAAGTCGTAAATTGAGACACTACTTGTGTTATGATACTTTTAACTAAATGGTGTTCCTAAATTTACTAGCAATGCAAATATAAGATTTATAATTTGGATTTACTAGTACATAGAGTAACTAAAATTAATACAAGAAACCCAATACAAACTGAATACTAAATTATGTTCTTTAGTATAAACGAAGACATAATCCAAAAAGAGCCCATAAAAGATTAATATACAAACACTAATAGCCTTTTACCGAAAATCTGAATACTTAAAATATAGTAAACGAAATATTGAATTTTTTTAGATGCAAATTAAAATATGATTTTATGTTAATTAAACAATATTCTCTCAAATTATT
>BMAW01053090.1:0-10499 GCA_019974015.1 Nephila pilipes
TGATGTATGCTTGGATTCATTTTACGTATTGCTCTTTTAATCGATAGAAGCCTCAAATGGTGTGAGGAAAAATCACCTTCCTCCATTTCTTAGGACGGTTGTCATCAAACGACCATCGCCCTCCCCCTCAGGATGATGTCCCTCTCCTCGTGCCACCAGAAACAAAGTTATTAACCCACATCTCTTTCACACGTCACTCATGATATAGGGTTTTCCACGAGCTGTCAAAGGAAGCTTCTCTTTTCACTGGAGCATTTGGTATTGGTTTTCTCGTATGACAACTCGCGCTGTTTGACTAAGCAATGGGAAAAATTGACTGTGTTGAAGAGATTGCTTATTTTGCAGCTGTTGAGACAAGGGGGAGAGGAGGGCAGGTTGAGAAGCAAACATTCAGGGATCAAAGGAGGGTTTTGGTGATCCAGAAGTGCAGTTTTGCTTTGGAGTTGATGACAAGCAGATTGGTGTGTCACGCGCTTGAGGCTTTCATGTTTATCATAAGTGATTTGGGGTTTCACGGAAGTGTGCTCAACTGTCAACCCGAGTGTTCGTATATTTCACAGCATTAATTTAAACTTTAAATTTTGAGGAAAATATAATACTCGTTAACGACACTAAATTTCAAAGAAAAAAAAAGGTCGACTGTTCTAGATTAATGTAAGATGTATGACAGAAGAAAGGGAACCTTTATTTCGAACTAATTTTTATACAGATTTATAGTAGTGTTTCTGTTTAAAGGAAATTAGGGAATTTCGATTGCATGATGGGGCATTTAAATTCTATATTTTAACGGAAAAGATATTTTAATTAAAAAAAAAAGTTCAGAACTATAAATTCGCTTCTATAATTAATCACTTGAAACTAAGATTACTTTAGTTTCAAAAGTTTCATGTTGATGAATCTTTTGTTTATAACTAAGTATACAGAGATGAAAGGTTTCTGTATTATTTAATAAAAATTCATAACAAATTATATATTTCAAAACAAAAGGTAATGTTTAATTTTTATTTATAACGTTAATAGTTTTTACATCGTCATTTAACGTTATATAACGTTTTATATATACCGTTAAATGATGATGTAAGAACTATTCTCTCAAATCATTTAAGAGAGGGGGAAATGTATCTTTTTACTCTACTTTTCTAAAATTACTCTAAACAGCGAAAGAGGAAAATACATTATGTTGTAAGTGATTTTCTTAAATATCTCAATTATTATTTGTGCCAAAAAAGTAATAAATATTAAACAACATTTAGAACAAGTGTGTCTCGAGAGTTTTGTGGTCTGCAACGTTCAAGTCGAGCCTCATGTTAGAGTCCTGGTACCTCTAAAGACCTGCCTTATTGCAAAATGGAAGGTACTGATAATTCAGCTTCTCTGGGCAAAATTTTCCCGCTTGTTATGAATTTGCTTAATGAAACCACGAGGTGGCAGGGCGACCACGAGGTTTCATCATTTCACCATATATGGCTCAAAATTATCGTCTCAAATGGCGTTCTTTTGCGATGTTTATGAAAACCCAGTCAGACCTAATGATATTTCCCTGCAGTTCAGTTAAGAATGAAAGGAAAAAAAATTTATTTTTTTCCCAATATTTACGTCTTACTCAATGTTATAAATTATTCGTAGAATTGATTCATAGACAATTTCAGAGTTAGAACAGGAAAAGGTAAAGTGTAGTTTAAAATTATCATGTATAATTTACAGATAATCCAAGTATATAATCAGAAAATTCAGAAATATTTAATTTATGTAAATTTCAAAATTTAATCATAAGGCTCCCGTCTACCGGCCATTCTGATTTCCAACGTAATGTTAATCCAATGGAATTTCGATTACTATTCTGAAATATTTACTATTTTATCTATTTGAATGCAATTAAGTGTACCTAAAAGAGCAGAGAATAATAAAGGTTTCTGCGCAATTACATTTTTTCTCTGATTTTTAAAAATATTTTTCAACGATCGTAAGGCCCACGAACAAATAATTCAAATAGGGGTAAAAATGTTTTTAAAAATAGGAGGAAAAACTTAACTCCGTAAAAACCTTTATTATTTTTTACTCTTTCAGATACACTTTATTACATTCAAGTTGATAAAATAGTAAATATTTGAGAGCGGTAGTCGAAATTCCATATGAATAACATTGCTTTCACGAAATCAAAATGGCCTGTAGGTGGGAGCCTTTAAGACTTTTTATTACAACAAAGAGAAATCACAGTAAATGTGACAAAAATCAACAGTATTTGAGGGACGAATTAGACTTTCAATCCTGAATAAGTATACATTATACAAAAGGACATCATAGTCGAGAGTTACAATGTAGAATTTAAAAAGAATCATTGCTGTGCATATGTTTACCTAAAGAAATGTATAATTTAAACTAAAAAATATTGAAGAAGAGAAGATGATTTAAAAGCGTTGGTTAATTGCTAATATTATCATGGGATTGCATTCTTCATTTAATATTACACTATTTTCTTATGGGCTGCAAAAAACGAGAGTACTTCTTTCTCTTTTTTGGACGACCCCTCTCTCTTTCTCTCTGAAGGGATATGTGAACCTGAAGGACTGAACGTGTCCTCCAAATCCCCTCGCTTATAAATGACATTGATGGGCAACCCTGTCTTCGGATTCGAAGTTGACAGTCAGAAGTTTATCAACTCCAAGAGTGTCGACGATTATTGCCTCCCCGCGTTATCTTATACCGGCTTTTATGGGCTCTCTTTTTCATTTGGAAAGAAGAATAAATAAAATATCACTTCGTCATTTTAAGCTCGGGGGCCTTGATTGTTATGCGGTTTCTATTCCTTATTATTCTCTCGAAATGACTTCCACGGTATCGTATGTACGACAGGGGAGGATCTGGAAAAATAACTCGCTCAGCATAAATTCCCTTTGTTTTATCATGCTTAATTTTTCTTCGGCTTCTTCTGTATCGGAATGCATTTGTTTGTTTTGAGAAGAGAGAGCGGAAAAAACAAAGGAAAGAATGGTGGGAAAAAAAGTGGAGTTTTCGTAAGAGATTTATGTAATGGGGTTTCGGTATCGGAGGCGGGTTATGAGGAGTCGTTGAATATGCAACAAAGACGAAGCAATTGCTGGAGAGGACGTTAATTGATCGGGAGGTTACGCGTTTTCGGAGATGCTTTTGAAATATGTATCGGGGGAAACGAATATAAATTGTGCGCAGCCCCGAGAAGGAAATATGCTAAGATGAGAAACTGCTAGCCACACGAGTAAGACTTAAACGTATGATGTTTAATTACTTTCATTTCCCGTATAGAGTTAGATTTGAAATATTAATGATAATAAGAATGTGTGTGAGTGCGGATTATGCATCATAAATTTTAAAATAAATGATTATCTTCAGATTCTATAGTTAGTTCTACGTACTCTTTACCAATAACTGATATCTTATATTTTGAGCAACGCTGTTTTGTTTCCATCATTCAGACAATATTTTTCCATAGAATTAATGATGCTGTTTGCATTACCTATGGATCTTATGTGAATAAATGATATTTCTGGAAATTTAGTCTTAGTTATTGCAAATTACTCCAAAGTTCGATGAGGTAAACTCTCACACAAGACTAACTAAGAAACAAATAGGATTTTTTTTGTTTGTTTAACTAGGTAATTAACAAATTCTTGCTTTAGGAGATATAACAAATGTAAGCTTCAGCTTGAAATAAACAGAATAACAATGATTGACATAACAGTAATGTGAAAATTTTAAGTCCAAATTCTTCTCATATTAAGCGAAATCTACCTCAACGACGATAGTTAGTAATATTTTCACTATTGCAGTTAATCTCTCCTAATCACAATATTAAGGCTCAAGGCTATCAGCCTTTGATTTTGAGAAAGTATTAACTCTATGGAATGTCTACTTTCATCTTCAAACCTGAACTATGCTATCTATTTATATACAATAAAGTGCACCCCAAAGAATAAAAAATAATGAAAATTTCTGCTCAATTACTCTTACCCTCCGATTCTTAAAAATATTTTTACATCTATTCAATTATTCGTTTGTTGGTTTCAGGTTTTAATAAGCCCTTTAAAGTAGTTTAAAAAATTGGGGAGAAAATTTAATTCTACCTAAATCTCCATTATTGTTTGTTCTTCCGGATGCACTTGATTGCATTCAAATTGATAAACTAATCTAGATTTGAAGATTAAAATACAAATTCCATAGGATTAACATTACGTTCACGAAAGAAAAATGGCTGGTAGACGGCAGCCGTAATCTTTAACTCCATTGCGTCTGAAAAGGTATTTTCATATATAAATGGAAAATGCAGTTCATATTACTTTTTATTATATTTGCATAAGAACTGCGGAAATGAACTTTATCGAGTAGAATTGGTCGATATAATAGTAGTTTATCAACGTCACACGAAGAAGCAACACAGACCGCGCAATTTTGAACATCGATCAAGTGGCGAGAATAGAAATTTTTGCTGGTTCCTCAATCTCTAAACTTCCATACCACGCCAAGAGAGGATTTTGGAGCTTGACCATATTTATCGAGCATCAGCTTCTTTTACATGGAGAGTCAACGCCCTCAGGATTTGACGAAGGAAAAAAAGCCGACTATGAATTCATGACCACGACTAGTAGTCTACCGCAGCCATGTGACATCGATTAAACACAATAAAATCATACAAAATGATTTGAATAAAATAACAACAATCCTCTCAACCCTACATGTTTTTTCCATACTGTAATTTAATCATTACAGCTTTATTGTATGTACTCGATACGAAGCGATATGTGTGTACTAACTATACATTTCATGTAATTAAGTATACGATATGAGATCTTTGAGAAATCAAATCTTTGAGTGACTACATAATCGATTCTCCGTGATGCGTTAAGTAAGAAACGGCAAGATGCGAAGATGTTAAGAAGAGGCAAAAAAAAATAAGCGATATTTTTTTAAATTAAAGTAAAAAAAAAAAAAAAAAGAAACATGCTGTTAATGAAATAAATTATTAAAAATAAAAAGTCTCCTTAAAAATAAATACATAATAAATAACCATTTGTTAAAAGTTCCACAAACTAGTGACCTTTAAGTTTGTCTAGTACAACAAAACTTTTCATGTATGAAATTCTAATAATTTATTTCTTCGGGGAAACATAAATTTTTAGTTGCTGATGCATCTCTATATTATTCACAATAGAAATAAATTATTGACAACACTAAGAAAACGATAGAACAATGTTGCGAAATGTGACACAATTTCGCTGTTCAAGATGAATAATATTATCTTGTGACGGGACCTCATGCGTTTTTCAAACTAATCTTTCGGGCTACTTTACGATATTATTTGATTTGGAAACCTCGCCTTGTGAATCAACCGTGACCAGCATTGCTTATTTGAGAAGGATAATGAATATAAAATAATCAAGGGGGGATTGCAAGTGTTAAAATGCTGAGAGGAAAGGGGAAGGTTATCGAGAAAGTAATGCGTTTAATATTGGTGTAAGAAGGTCAAATGATCGTCGGAAAGTGAATATTTGAGTCGGACACAGTTCATAAGTATTGTTCCTGACTCGAATCCAGTTTTGCTGCTTGCAAGATAAGAAAGATTCTCATTTAAATAACTTTTGGTCTGGAAAGTAAGTTAGTAACCACTGTACATTCATAAAAATAGCTGCTTTGAAATCATTCTAAAATATAGATTAAAATTAGTTTCAATTTTCTTAATTGACTCTTTTCTTTAATGAACATTTATTGAATTTTGACGAAACAGATCCCAAGCAACGAAGCGATGAACGTCACAAACCTTGTTGTAACGAATCAGAAGAAAAAGAAAATGTGCATTGAAAAATATACATTTTAGAATTTCAAAAAATAATTATTAGACGAGCGCTACAACGTTTGCCCTTCATTACTCGGATCTTGTATCATACTGCATTAATTTACATTGAGCAATAATAATCAAACTCCAATTGAAGACACGCATAAACAAAAGAGAAATCCTTATTAATTATCTTTTAGAATAGCAAATGTCTCTTTTTTTAAGATCATAACCTAACTCACAATTTTAACTTTTGCTTTAAACAAGAAATCTTATCTCACCATTTCACTCGTTCTTTATTCAAAATCTCTCATCATCAGTAAATACGTAGCTTAACATTTTGAACAAAACTCTTTTAAATCGACAAAACCAATAGCAGAGTTTCAATCTGAATTACACTTCTCAGCAAGTCGTTATCCTCTATATCCCTTCATTTTCCTTTCATTCTGTTTCATTTATATATCATTATATCTAAATCACTTTGATTATATTTTCCTCTAATTTCCCTAATCAAGTTTCATTTTCATTCGAAATAAATTGTAATTTTATGTAATTCAAATTGATAAAAAATCCCTGAGGTTATTGATGAGAAAATCGCGAATAGTCCAATCATAGCGTTATTAAAACTTATATAAAGTAAAATCCTAATTACAAGAAGTTCAAAATTCACAACAATATATAAAGTAGGATTTTATTCCAACTATAAATCTAAGACATTTCGAATTCGTATTCAATATCTTACTTATCGTCAGGAAATTCCTTCAATACTTTGAAATAATTTGATCTGTTTGGAAATATAATTTGAAATTTAAAAAATGATATTGGATGTAATACTTAAAGCATTAAAAGCAAATGAAGGAAAACAAAAGTAATTAAAGAACTAACTCGCGATAAAAAACATTTGTTAAATTTCAAGTAAATAAAATTATTAAAAACTTAAAATACTGTAAGGAAAAATCGAAGGAAACACACACACACACACACACACATATATGTGTGTGTGTGTGTGTAACAGAGGTGGTGGTGTCTAGGGGTATGTTGCATAAAAGAGACTTTTATGTTTAAGGAGATTTAATGACAATTGTATTGGTTGTTAAATCTGACTAGGCGTTCGCTGCTGCGGTCAAAAATAAGTTCACTAAGTCTCCCGCTTACATCCTGGAGGGGGGGTGCAGAGAGTGGCGCTGGTGTCGCATGAGCGAATACAACATATATGTGAATGTGTGTGTAAACATTTGAAATTTAGAGATATCGTAATGGCTTGCTTGCTCATTAATTTACTGAGTGTTTTTGTGTGTGTTTGTTAAATGTGCAATATTTTCATACACAAGTTTTTGTCAAGAGACGAAATAAATATTTTTAAGTAATTAACTTTAATGTTTAATTTAATTTTATTGTTTGATGAATTCTTACACGTGGTGATGTTTATATGTAATTTTTTGTTCTCGTATTGGTGTTTATTGTACAATATTAATACATTTGTAACTATATTAATTACATTAGATTTTGAAATAATGGATTTCTTTAGATTTGCTTTGTTATTTTTTTCATAAATGTTTTTATAATGAATTTGTTTCTGGTTTTTATTTCTTTTTCTTTTCAAATGTATTTTTGATTTTATAACCATTTCCTAATAAACTCAGGAATATTGAAAATAGCGTACCAAGGTGGGATCCTCGGATTGAAATGAAAATTTAATGCACATGATACAAATGACAGATTCACGTGATCCCATAATTAAGATAATTAAACTAATACAGTGTGCACAATTAGACAAATACAGTGCAACTTCAATAGCACGTCGGACCTCCTGCTGCAATACGTGCCGCAACACAGTCCAGCATTGAGTTGATTAAACGTCGGATTTTCTACTGAGGTAGATGGACCAAAATCTTGAACAGCCACCTCCAAATCATATACATAGTAATACGGCGGCATCTGACGTTTCAGGTCTCCCAAATGTTCTATACAGGACAATTCTGGGGAGTAGGTGGGCCAATTAACATGACGTAGAATATCTTGGGCCACTCGAGCTGTATGCAGAAGAGCATTAACTCGCTAGTAAATTGCCCCTTGAAGACAATTTAGGAAAGATCCCAAGTGGGATTAAAGAATGACATCAACATAACGTCGACCGTCTAATATAGGCTATGGCCGCCAGACCATTACGCCTACTGTGATGACAGTGTGTCGCTCTACAACACGGGTGGCATTGTATCATTCACCAGTGCGCCTCTACACCCGTATTCAGGTATCATCTGTCCCCGGAACGAATCCGGATTCATCACAAAACACCATGTTTGGGCATTCTGTGACATTCCACATCATTATGGCTTGACACCACCGAAGTTTCGGTATTAAAGGCAGTACACGAAAATTTCGCTTGGATTGCAAATTCGTTCCCCCAAGATGTCTGAAAACGGTTTGTTGATCAACAGGTAGCCCTACATGGTACCCTACTATAGCCTTACGTCAAATAGTACCACTACGATCGTATCGTGGAATGAGTCACTGTGGAATCCAACACGATCCTACGATCCTCTCCGCCTCGTCGTCTTTCTAATCACTCCAGACCCAGTTCTCCGCACGTGGGTACGATCTCGTATCCACTGCTCCAACAGGTTTTGCAGCACACTCCAAACGATTGACCTGGCGAGCAACACGTCACATCAACCAGTCTGTGGTTTTCATGCCAATGATCAGAACCCCCACAAACTCGATTAATCTTTGCGGACTAAAGTTCTCCTGGAATCAAAATGGAATAATTATATTTATGAATCCTTTACTATGCTCCAGTTTTTATAGGACCCACTACTTGATTGCAGTGCCATTGCAGGATGTATAGTCGTGTGTATTGGCACCAAACTTGGGTCATTTTCATACCGGACGTCATTCAATTACTTTGCAAAGTTTCGAGATTGTAGCTCGTTTCCTTCTTGGTGCGCTATTTTCATTGTTCTTGAGTGCATATTTTGCTGATGGGGATAGTTTGGCCGATAAATCTAGAACAACCTATCCCAACAGTCTAAAGCCAGTTACAACATTAAATATAAAAAATTCATCGTTTTGTTTTTCTTCAAATTTTTTTTACAGCATTTCAATATTTTTATATTTTTTCCCAAAATTCTTTTAGTTTCAATTTATGCTTAATTTAATTTACTTTTAAAATTTTCTAAAATATATAAAATGTATCTTTAACAGTTAAATATGAATATTTATTTTTATTCATTTTTATGGATTTTTATTTATTTAAGGCATAAAATTACTGTGCGAGGCCTATATATCTGTAAGAGGGAACCATATCCCCTATTAACCATTTTTTTTTTTTTTTTTGTTCTATTCTGCGTCTGCTGTTTCATACCTTGCTACTCCAATGAGTGTTATGCACAATCATGAGTGTGTATTACAACTGGTGAATGGTTTTTGTTTTGTTTAGTTTTTGTATTACATCAGCCCTATGTACAGACCAAATTTCATTAAAATCCATCCAGTAGTTCCAGAGATAATCGACCAAATCGGAAAATTCTCTTAATTTTGAACACCAATGTGTATGTCTATATCATGTTGTCGATAAAGGTAAAAATTTCCCTTGATATTTTTGACAAAAAGTATGTGAAGATTAATAAGTTTTAAATTTGAATGAAAAGTTGAATAAAATTATACAACAAGAACGTATTACATTTTTAAAAACTTTGGAACTGTTGAGAAAATTAAAAAAAAAAATCGTTATTCTTAAACATGTACTTTTGAATCAATATTCTATACAAAGTCATAATTAAGGTTCAGAAATGTAGAATAATGCATTAATACTTTCTTTGTAATTATGAATGACATAATTTGATCACACACACAGATTCAGTAACCTTCGGTACATGTGTCAACTGACACTTGAAATAAAAATATATAAGAGAAATAGGGAAGTTCAAAAAAAAGATATTTACTATTTTTTGAATTTAAAATATTGGAATCGTTTTCTAGAAAAATATTTTAAATAATCAAATAAAATGTGGTTTCGAAAAATTCAGTTGGAACATTAGCAAAAAAAAAAAAAAAAAAAAAAAATGTATAATTAATATTCCATGAATTAAATATATTTTATCTTAATGCATGCATAAACAATAATTATGAAGATCTGATTATAATTTCAATATTTCTCGGAATAATAAAATTTGTGTGTTTAGCATTCATTATTTGTTTTGAAAATATTAAATGATATCGTTTACAAACGGTTCTTTTTTATTGATTTATTTTTTTCCTGAAAAGTATCATTTAAGGACATTACAGAAAATACTTGAGCAAACTGAACTTCATTTTCATATATTAATATAAATAAAATTTTCAGGATTAATATATTAAAATCTATTTTAATCATAATTAAATAATCTTCGTATGGCGCACTTCAGGATATTTTTAAATAATTTTAAATATAAATTTACTTATACCTGAATTATTTTTGTTGCAAGGAAATTTACAATATGTTAATTGAGTATTATTTAATGAAACAAATAAATAAATAAATAAATAAAGCGTGCTTCAACTACAGCTAAGTTCAATAATACATTTTCCTTTTAAATCCATATCCTTAAAAAAAAAGAAAATTATACGAGTAAGTAATTAGTTTTATATGTCTGCCCTTATTTTGAGTAACTTATGTTTTCAAAGTTTTTAGGAAAATCCAGATTTATATAACAGA
>BMAW01053104.1:0-10529 GCA_019974015.1 Nephila pilipes
AAAAATTAATTATTCAGAAGGACAAATTTTTCTTGAAAAAAATGTTAGTTGTTTTGACATATATGTTTATTTAATGCTTTGTTTATATTAATTATGCATTGGTTTTTAAATATTTTATGTAGTGTGTTTCGAAATTCACGGGAAAAATTTAAGGCGTGATAGAAACAATTAAACAAGCAATTTTCCCCATACAATGCATACACGGAGAACAATCAGAACTGTTAGTGCCACATGAAAGTAAGGAACACCAAATGAATAGAAGAGGTACTAAATAATTTTACTTACAGCATGTATAACAAAATTATAAACTGCTCATAAGAGTGACCGTCTGTTATAATGTATGTGTTTTACATGCGATGTAGAGAACAGTGCACTTTTTGAAACACACCCAGCATTTCTTGGCCCGCGCCCTCAACAACAGAAATCCTGACCACGAGTCGATGGGGCTTTCTTAAACGAGATTTTTCAAATAGTCAAGCAAACAAAAGTTCGTACAGGAGAGATTGGGTGAGCGTGCCTACTAAGCTGTGGACTCACCCTGACTAATCCATCTTCCTGGAATTTAGTGTTTAAAGTGCGCCACACATGCTAGCTGAAATAGGTCGTATGTCTTTGCCCTGGAACCCCATACTTGCTTGCATATTGGTTGCAACAGATTGAGGTATTTCTGGAAATATAATTTGTAAAAAATGTGTGGTATGGCAGAAGTTTTGATGGCAGTATGGTAAAAATCTGAGGTTGGAATGGCAGAAGATATGAGCCACAATCATATGATCACCAACAATTCCAACCAAAACTTTTACATTGAAACGTTTCTGATACGTTCGAGGACATGTGTCATACGGAATTCTAGATATCCACACATATAGGTTGTGCGTATTCGAAATGCCTTAAAGAGTAAAGATGCATTCATCAGTGAATAATACATGTGTTCTAAAATCCGGCTGCCCTGAATACTGTTGCAGAAACCAAACAGCAAATTCGGTACATGGTACATAATCGGCAGGTATTATGTACCATGTACCGAAGCAGGTATTATGTATTTTGTACCAAGCTTGCTATTTCTGTACATAGTAGAGTGTAATACTTCGTCCCGTAGTATACGCCAAACACAGCATCGACAAGAGGTTCTCTGCTTGTTGTCCGCTTATGCATTTTATAGTGAAAATTACTTGCTTAGATATTTTCTATTACCCTTTACTGCGTCTACTTTTCTTAGTTGTATACTATGCAGAACACCGTTTTCACTTATATCACTAAATGTAATTTTTTACACAATTTTCAAGTCTTCGGGAAAATTTAAATCTAATTATAGTTTCGAACTCATCATTATTCTATAGATCCTTAGTCGAAAAAATAAAAAAAAATAGGATAGCGTTACATGGTCTGTGCATATGAAAAATGCAATGTTTCGAATGAACGAAAAGTATGGGAGCGTCTATTGCGGTAAAACAAGAATGACTACATTCCTGAGTGAAACATGACACGAAGAACATATACTATGAAAGTCAAGGTTTTTGAAATCCAATTCTCCGGAGAAAAACAAGAATTTTTAAGTCTTACATCTGAGAGAACATGCGCAACCGATAGAGTGTAAGATATAAGCTACCGCTAGTATATTACAATCATAAACTATTTAGGAAATAATTACAATAATCATAAGTAATACAGTATAGAAAAATACATTAGCTTACAGTCGAGAAAAGATCATATACACCATTCCATATAAACCATATAAAATACACTAGCTTACAGTCGAGAAAAGATCATATACACCATTCCATATAAACCATATAAATAAGCGAATAAAACATTTGAAACAAATAAAAATTAATATGCAAATTTAACCATGAGAGGAAAATCATTATATACAAAAGAATCTTTCTTAATAGAAATCAAATTATTCAAAAAATTAAAACAAAAAACAACCCGAATTTTTTTAAAAAATATGAAAAAAAGAGATAGATAAACTGAAAAACTTGAGACAATTCTAATGCAAAAGTATGGAGAGTAATATAATTAATTTCGTAATAGACTCCAGACATTTAGGACTGGTTATTTCAAAACTAATGATCTAACTGTCTCCAGTAAAATTTTTTTTTTAAATTGGTTATGAAACGAAATATACAATAGAACAGAGATTAACAAAAAATAACCTCATATATATATATATATATATATATATATATATATATATATATATATATATATATATATATGAGAATATTTTGATTGAATGAAAAAGAAAATTAAAGGGAATGTAAAATTCAAAAAAATGTAAGAAACTAAGATAATTTAATTACTGATAATATAAGAAAGTTACTTTTCTATTTGCGTACAGAACAAAAAGATACATTTTATAAACATTGTTTTCGTGTATTATAAAGTAGATATTATGAAATGTCGGATGGGATTTACTCCAGCTCATAAAGAGTAACGGAAAGACAATAACGATTAAAGGAAATGGGTAGAGTACCGAAATGAACTGGTATTGCGAAAACAATGAAAGTTAGAAGATACTTCAAGTAAATAGAGACGAAGCAACTTAGAAAAGACAAGAGCTAAAATTTAATGGAAACACTGTAGAAGCTGAAAATTAGAATTTGAATTAAGCGGAAGAAGAAAATAAAGAAGAAAAAATATCATCTATGGAAAAAAATAATAAAATCTTTAGCAGAAAAAAGCAAAAAAGAAGTCTCTAGTACTTTTAAATTCTATTTGCATTTGTACTTTCTTCTTTGTTCTACGTGAAAAAATTATTCAATGATGCCGATGAGGTCGACTTAGGATTTTCCAAAGAGGATGGAATAGTGATGAGTACCTAGTGTTACCATGGAAACCCCTAGATAACCTATTTTGAACTCTTTATAACTCCTTCTCATTTCTTTTCTTTCTGAACATTCCTTTTTCAACTTCCATTACTGAAACTCTTTTTCGAAATCGAAGTACTTGAAAGCAAAGTTCAACGAGGTCACAGAAATATCCGAAGTATTGCGGTCTCTTATTTAACAGAAGCTTAGTGGAGTGTCAATATTGGTTTATGGCTTAATCTGAGATTTAATACTTAATTTCATGACACTTTTTTTCAACAGTTGAGAAATGCTAGATTTATTGAAAAAAATTAAGGAATGAAATATATAAAATCCTTATTTTCTTAAAAATAATAGGAGAAAAGTTATTGTTTATAAATTTTACGTCTTGATAAAATAAAAGTACAGAATTCAAAACTCTATAAAATAACCCCATACTGATTTAATTTAAATTTTTTGCATTGATCAAAATACTATTTTTTTTCTGCTTGTAAATATATATATAAGCATTTTTAAGTGATAAAACTCTAAAAGCCTATTTAAAATATAATCATATGAAAAATTCAATTCCTTCTAGTTTTCTTTATTCTATTCTACTATAAAAAGGGCAAAACATTTTATATTTCTTAAGAAAAGATCTACGGAAGACAGATGAATACTCTCATTTCTTGAATTTTTGAATTATAAATTATTTCGTTGAAAATAAATTTATATGCAAATAATTTTTAATATTAAGCAAAAACCAGTTATTGGAATGGATTGGAAGAAAAAGTTATTTGGGAAATAAATATTATAAATGTTCGCTGTAGAATAATCTTTTTTAATGTTTTAAATATCTTCATATGTTCTCAAATTCAAGAAAAAATATAGTTTCAATACTTCTTGAATTCTAACAAACAGGTTTTATCTGAGATAATTTAAGCAAATGAAGAGTGACAAATTAAAGCATTTAATGAAGATTTATGTAACTAGGAATTCATATTTATCCTGTAAACAACAAAAGTTTGGAAAATTCATATGTAAAGAAATAGTCAGTTGTAATGTAAGAGAAAATATGTAACATAAATTACAGTCAATTTTCAGGTATCTACTATAAAATAAATTATAATAATCTACTATAATAAAAATTGACATACTATAAAATAAAATGATTATTAAAAATATTCCTCAAAAGGTTACGTTTATCAAAGATTATCATATTTATCAGAATTATATAGGCCTTTCATTGTATTTAATTTATATTAAAATAATTCAGAAGCAGAAAGAGAAACAAAGAAACAATTACATTTCAAAACATCAAACAATGAATTCATTTATAGCCTAACATGTTAATCATAAAAAAATATAAGTTATTAAAAAAAGTCTGCATATTTCTTCATACCTTTTTTTTTTTTTAATTTTTGAATTCTGTTCACTAACTAATAACTTAAATGGCAATTTAATACTTAATTTCAATACATTTCATAAATATTAAATATCTTATCAAAACAAATCAAAATACCTTATTTTCCCTTTATCCTATGACTTAGCACATATAATATTATTAATAAGATTTTAGAATTCTCCAACAGATTCTAAAAATGTTAGTATGTTCGATTTCATTTCTTCACTATTTGGTCTTTACATGTGGAGTTTCACATCAGAAACTGCCCCTAAAATACTTACCTTTTAAGAAAAAAATATTGAATATATAAAAATATAATTTCTCAGAACTGTTAGAAAAACAAGAATCACTTTATTTATCTCTTTATCATCATTAAAACAGTTATTGAACAACATAGATGTAGTTTCATTACGTTTCTGAATTTAAGTCTAATGCCTAGAATTCGAGTTCAATTTTATAGATATTTACTTCATTTCAAAACAAAATCTTCATCACATTATATATGAAAGCAATATATATATATATATATATATAGGTAGATAGATAGATAGATAGATAGATAGATAGATAGATAGATAGATAGATAGATAGATAGATATAGTATATATATATGTATATATATATATATATATATATATATATATATATATATAATTAAGATGAAATAATTTTATCTTTGGATTAAATGCTCTCAGTGATTGCTAAAATAAGACATTTACCTAGATTTCTTTTGAATAAAAATTATGAACTTTTTACAACATTTTAGATATTAATTCCTGTTAATTAATTTCTAGTTTTTAAGAATTTATTCTTAAATCAACTTTAAACTTCATTCATCGCTTAGTAGTGATTGTATACAAATAAAACATCCTAAACGAGATTTATGCATTAATTCATCACTGTTGTAATAAACAATTCACAAAATTATATATTTTGAAAATAATTAATTTGATCTAAAATATTTCGAAAGACTGTGGAGAATTACATATACAAAGAATCTTGAAATCCTTCGGACTCGGTGTAAGATATCGTTTTCGGAATTCATGTCTAATAGCGAACAAGATAAATAAATCAAGATAGCACAAAGGTGTAATCAAGGTTATCATTCATCAATATGAGTTGAGTAGCAAGGCTTTTGGATGCCACTTTGTTCATTTACTTCTTGTCTTTCAAGGATTTGAATGAGATTGCGTTGTTTATGATATTATGAATTTCTAACTTTATTCTTTTTGAATGTAATGTAACTTCAGATTCGATTGTGTGTTTCAATGGATATTACAATTTTCTTATTTTTCTATACATTTTGCTGCAACAAGACCTATTGAACTTAAACTCTTCCAGACGTTGCAAATGAGATTTCGTAAGAGCGAGACGATATTTAAAAACGAGAGAAAATGGTACCACGACAGATTTAATGTGCCTAATTCCCACTACTCGGCAGATCTTCAGTGGCATCAGGCTTGAGGCCATGACTTAACGGAAACAAAACCGGCCGCAAGTATGTGAAGATAACCACTAGGCTATCGCGACTATATGATATGCAAAAAATCATTTATTTTATTCAAAATAATACAAGATATACAATATCTTATTCAGATATGCATATCTTATCTGTAGCATAATTCTGCGTGCAAATGAGGTAGGTAGAGAAAAGTAAAAAACATTGGTAATTAGAATTGTACGCAGATTTTTAATGAAAAAAATCCTAAACCTTCTTAGAAATGTTTACTACTTCTAGAACAGATAGGACAATTCTTATATCAGTTTAAAAATCTTACTCATTATGTGAATTAAATTTTGGCATAGAAATTTTTTAAAAAAAGAATTTTTATTAAATACCATTTTTTTTTAAAAAAAAAAAATATTTAGGAATCAAATTGAGAATTTTGCGTACAGCTGTTTGAACAGAACCATCAATAAAAAAGATAAGATTTTGAAACTCATACCACAATTTTTTTTGAAAAAAAAAAAAAAAAAAAAAAAAAAGATTCGACGAACCGATTTTTCAATAAATTATCAAAATTGTTCGAAGTCAATATATGATGTTTAATGAATAGTTAAAAAAATATTATTTTCAGCTTTCTGACTAGCAGCAAAATTTTATTTAAAAGAATCACGATGATTGGAAAGATATATTTTTTCAATAGGGAAAATATTGAATTGAAATGAAGAGTGATAGGAAAAAAATCGAATTAATAAAAAATGCTTTGGTTGACTTAAAAAGTGTAAGTATTTTATATTTTTTGCTTATAGTAATAGTGCACTATTTTTATTCCTACAACTTATTTTAACAATTCAAGGAATTTTTTTCTCCATAGACTTCTTAAAATCTGCATTTTTATGTAATCAACCAAATATGTTTGCGTTAATCCAGATTATAATTATAGAATTTGCTTATTTTAAATCATTTAAGTGAAAAAAAAATTCCTTTCTTGCATCATGAAAGGTAGCAAAATTTTATATTCCTGGAACTTATTTAAAATCAATATAAATTATCTACGAAAAACAACAATTTACATATTTAAATACAAAACAAAGTCATTCCTTTCCTCGTTTCCAAAAAAAAAAAACTATTTTTTGTTCATTGACAAATATTGGCATAAAACTAGTCTGCTTCCCAAATAAGATATATTTAAATTTCTCTTTCAAAATGCTTTGAAACTGAAAAAACATTTTGACTTCGGAAATTTAGAAGAACTGTTCAGGAAGAAACAGTAAGAAACGAAACTCATAAAAGAATTCAAAAGATGTTTTCGTTTTCCATAGAATTTGTAGATCCTTATCACTATTCGATTACTAATAAGATAAGTACTCTTTCGGTAATTCTGATTTGAGTTATTGACTTCAACTTCAATATTAGGTCACTGAGAAGTCATTTCATGTAAAACTAAGAAAAAAGAATCAAGTACTCCAACAAAAAAATGCTTCAAAAGTTTCATCCTTTTCTAGATAAATATTGATTTTGATTTCACTAGATATATATTTTTTATTTCTTTAACTATTTTCCTTTCTATAAAATTATTTTACTTTTGATGCCTTTAAATTATTTTCTTAAATAAAACTGAATTGTTAAGACTTAATTAAAAATACTAAAAAAACACATATTTTGCATAAGATTGCTTCTACTTTATTTTAAATTTATATGAAATTTATTTTGTATCTTTCACATAACATTAATTGTATGTAATATTTAAACATTGACTTTAACAGAAAACTACTGCTTTTTTCCACATACATAGAAGCAAAAGTTAAGGGATACTACTAATATTGTTTAGGAGCTCCTTTTAACCAACGAAATGTAGCAACTGGAAATGGTATCGATTCTGCAAGTCGTTGGAAGTCTTCAGACAAATTATTTAGGTACGCTACACCACAGCAATTCATAATTGCGAATGAGTTGTTGATAAGCTATTTTAGGTAAGAAATGTGTGTGTGCATGTGACTTTTCGATCATGTCTCAGTTATGTTATATAGGAATCATAATTGATAATCTATGTAATTAAATCACACGCTGGAACTGTGCAGAACATTCCTTAAGCCAATTACAACAGAATTTGTCCTGATGGCATTGTCACTCTAGAAAATTCCATATTTATGTGAATACATAAAATCTAAAATCTTCAAGTAGCTGAAAATATCCATTTACATTCACCGATTGATTTATTTTGACTCAAGAACTCAGGTCATGCTAAGTAAATACAACCCATTACATTGTAGAACTGTCACCAGCTTACACAGCACTTTGTTAAAAATTTGGATGTATTCTTCGTCGGGTCTGAGTGACATTCTAACCCTACCTTCAGGTATTATCATCCGAAATTATGGCTCATCTGACCAAGCAACAATTTTTCATCCGATATGTTCATGAGTCCTTCAGAGGCGCTACTCCGTGTTTCATCAGTACCAAATTTCGCAGCACTGTCTTCACTCATATGTCTTTAATAAGAGTTACATTGATTTCTGCTGTTATTCGATGCTCGTGGTTTGTCTGGTAAAACTGACTACACAACACAGGCGTCTCTAGTATAGATCTTTTAAATAGATGCAGTTGGTTACTGCCTTGTCCATGGATAGAGGTAATTCCTGAAATCATATAGTCTTTTATTGTTTTTAGGTCTGTGGGTAGAGGAATGAGGAATTTTCAAAAACTTTTAGAAGTGAAATGCTCCTTACATCAAATACGAACTAGAATTTCACGTTCTAAATTTAATTAACACTTTTGTACAAACGACTCGTAAATTAAAACATTTGTAAACTTTGGCTTGTATTTAGTAACTATACACTCTATAACAAAAAGAAAAAAGGTCGCAACAAGAAGAAGTTGCCAGATTGTAATGAAAATTCTATGTAAAGACATTTGAAATGAACATGAAAATGATTAAAATTGGGAGTCCAATGAATGAATGGAGGGACATCGGCTAAAGGGAAAATCTCAGCAGGTGTTTATAAGAAGCGATTCTCAATCTGATGGTCAAATTTTCTCTTGCAGTGTGATTTAAGACACCTTTCAACAACTGAAAAAATGCCTCGCTACATGATTCAAGTTCATTACGATTAACTTTCAGAGTTTGAAAGAGGTCGTATCATTGGATTAAAAGAGGCAGGTGGGGCAAATCAGAGAATTGCTCGTCATATGGGTTAAAGCGATGTGTCAATTAGAAGATTCTGGAAAGAAAGAATACACAAAGGCAGATTTCACCGTCCTGAAGATAGCGGTCGACCTAGGACCACAACAAATCGAAAAGACAGAGTGATTGTCATATCAGCAGTTACAGCTCCTGATTAATCGTTATCAACTATCAGATGTGCAACCCACACACAAGTGTCCACCATGACCATTCACAGACGGTTGATAGAGTGAAATCTACGCTCGTACCTACCGACCGTCACAGACCACTCACGCCTGCACACTGTCGAGCCAGATTACAATGGTGCTTGGCTCGATCAGATTATAATAATGCTGACTGTTGACGTATAGAGTTTAGCGATGAATCCCGCTTCTAACTGCGAACCTGACGGTCATCGAAGACATGTCTGGAGGTGCCCAGGTCAGCGTGCCGATCCTGCTTTCCCTATTGCACAATACGCAGACCTTCAACCAGGAGTTATGGTCAGGAGTGCCATTTCACTTGATAGTCGGACCCCTTTGGTCGTCATAAGAGGTACACTTACAACACAGCGGTACGTCCACGACATTCTGAGACCTTTTTTGCTACCGTTTCTCATGCAGTACCCTGGCCTTATTTTTCAGTAAGATAATGCAAGACCACACACACCACGTGTTGCTATGAACTGTTTTACAGCTTGTCAAACACTTCCTTGGTCAGCCAGATCTCTCTCCAATCGAGCAGGTCTGGGATATGATGGGAAGTTGTATCTACCAGGGATTTATTGACAATTTTAGAAAATGTTGCAAGAAATACCGCAATATAAAATCTTTTTTCATCACTTATAAGCTTCTGTTAGTACATGGACATGTTACTAAAGATTCAAACTTCTCTAACTTAAATTTCAGTTAATCCATTTCTTTAAAAAAAAATTTCGAATTTACATCTCGTTCAATTGAAACCAAGAATTGATTACAGCTAAGTCAACGAAATGCAGAATGATCTTCCAAACCCTTCTTCTTACTTTGAACTTTGTTCTGCAACCCTCCCTCTGCTGGATGCAAATATTCACACACCCCTTGCACTGATTGAAGGTTTTTACCAAAGAAAAGCACAATACCTCAATATATTTAAATCAGGGATTCGTAACTAGCGTTGTATTTTTACTTTTTATTCCGTACCACAACAGGTTGACCCATCACCATTTTTTTGTGTTTCACCTGGACAATGACAATTTACTGTCCTTTGAAACATGTTCAATGCATACTCTACTATCCAATTTTTCAGCATTACGTTTTTGTTTTTTTTTTTTTCAAATCTACTAATGCGATTAGCTGAAATAGTTCTCGTTCCAAAAGTGGTTAACCTTATATAATTTTTTATTAATTGGTAATGTTGTAAGATATCTGACAAAATAAACATAACTTTTTGGGGACAAGGTTGCTACTAATCTGAGTATGACTGATGGTCCAAGTCCCAGTTCAGGATGAATCAATGAAGTTCCTTTCCTTTTGGTACATTTTGAAATATAGCACTAAGCCTGTTGATGAACATAGAACAAATTTCTTCAATCCAACAGATCCAGATTTATTTTTCACAAATTACTTTAGTTTACAACGACAAGTGAATGGGATCATTTGCTCATGTATAAAATATGCAATAGATCCCTTAGAAGACTTAGGGATACTTTTCTGAAGACATCGAAAACGGGTTGAGCCTTCTATAATT
>BMAW01053119.1:0-39492 GCA_019974015.1 Nephila pilipes
ATTCCCTATGTGAGATGGGTTTGACAGTCTTAGTCTTGGGTGAAAACTGCAAAAAATAAAAGTTAAAAATAATATTCCTCAAGTATGCTTAAATATTTTATGTTATTGCATCTAAAATGCATTTCTAGAATAGCTTTCTCATACAAATTTAAATAATTTTCTTTTTCAACTTATTTAATTACCGACTCACCAAATGGGAAAGACAACAATTTTTTTTCATTTTACAATAAAAAAAAGATAAACATAATAAGGTATGAAAACAAAAATTAACCTACAATACATACAAAATACATTTTTTAACCTAAGCAATATTTTTTTCATTTTGTATATCACAGCATTGAAAGAATTTTAAAAGGTGTTCATAGCATGTTATTTGATTATTAAAACCATGTTTTTATTTGGGATCTACTTTACAATTTCGTTTCTTATAATTATATTCTAAGTAATTATGTGAAGGTTTGAAAAAGTAGTAAAGTGCTTAGTTTTTAATCATTTCGTATTTTTTTTAATTTAAATTAGATACGGGATTTTGCATCAGAATTCACAAAGAATAGAGTTTATGTTAAAACTAATTCATAGTAATTATTTTTATTTCAAAAAAATTTCACTATTACATATTTTGGCAAAATCTTTTTACAAGGGATCAAAGATAAAAATGAAATGAATGTAAAATATGACACGTAACATCATTCGTAATATGCGTAAATGACATGTAATACTTGTACCCAAAACTGTTTAAAAACATTCAACCTGTTCAAATTTCCATCTAATACATTGTTTATGTTAAATTGCATGCATTAAGCTGTATCTCATTACATTACGTCTGAAGTACCACTCCGAGAAGCAACTCGTCTGCTATTTGTGACGGACCCATCATTCTGAGCCACGATCAATTGACGCGAATGACGTCTGAGCTAGCACCTTCCTCTATACTGTCCCGCACCACAACAACGGGAGGACTTGGGACCTGGACCAGATTTAACGTACATCAGCCTCCTTAACACGGTGGATATTTAGTGGCATCAGGTCTCGAACCCACGACTCAACGGAAACAGCGCCTCGAATTCGCGACCATGACCACTAGGCCACCGTTGTCAACTATCGTCTGGAAGAAAACATTAGAGAAATTATTTACCCAAAGGCGTATACTTTTTCTGTATCTGCTATGGAGCGTTAAGTGAGCTTCAAACCCTTTGATGAGATTATTAGCGGTACTTACTGCATAACCAGACATTTAATATAGCATTTTGCAATTTTTTACTTTCACATATTCAATATACCATTAGACAATTAATTTACTCGGGTAATTATTATAACTATAGATCTCTTCTTTACATTCCCAGGTCATTCAGATACGGTCAATGAAGCGAAGCAAAAAAAGCAAAAGTATTTCATAGATTTCACCATTCGTGATAATTTGAATTGAATTGATGGATAAAAATCCTAAGTAATTCAGATGCATTTCTTACACTATGCGAGCATTCTTTTTCTGCAATAGAATCTCTAGATTACATCTGTTTCTTTTGAATTTCTTCATTCAGATGAGAAAATAAAAACGCGTCGAAAATGTGAAAAGAGAGAGAAAAGACTTCAGGCACATAACATGGGATACAGATAAATAAATGAAAAGTACAAGTTTTAATTCACTACATGGGGAGAAAACCGATGCCGCTTACTTCATCGGCTACCTCTTTGGTCATAAACTTTAGCTTACTGTAGCGGAGTACGACTTGAAAGGAAAAGAAAAGAGAGTAATAAAACTTTTCTTTTTTCGATCAAATGTGTAATTTATTCCAACTGAATCCTAAAAACGTGTTCCCCGAGTTATGAATTAGCAAAGTGGTACAGACATCAATTCTACCGGTACTTCTGTTGTCAATTATCTAAATACAGAACTATCTTGGTAATGTGGCAGATACCAAAACAGAGAACCAATGGATTCATTAAAACGTAGGAATACCATTAATGACACATTTAAACGCCAAAAGCTATGCTTTATTTTATAAAAATAATAAGAGTACACTTAAATAAAATGCAAACACACGAAATAACTAAATTTGCAAATAATGTACTGTTTTTGTATTAGTAAGCTACATTATTCTTTTGATGTAGAAAGGATAAAATAATGTCTGTAAGGCTTATCTGTCTGCAAAAACGCCGGTTTACTGGCAAGTCCAGAAAGATGGAGTTCCGGATAATAAGAGGATTTATGTGTACTAATTATGTGTACACACTCTACTTCTTTTTACCGTTGGATTTTGATAAATTCTCCAAATCTATTCGTTAATTTTTTTGTGCATAGAGAAAAAAGTAAACACACAAATACTATCGATACGAAAATTTAGGAGAAAATTTCTATCTAAATCTTTCCTGATTACGAAATCAGTTTTGACAAAAACAAAGATGCGTGATTCAACTTGAGTCAATATCCTGTGTGTCACCCGTGTCGTCTGTCATCTTAATGATTACTCTAATCACAAGCTCTAAAGTTCATCAAAACTCAAATACAGCCAAAGTATTTAAAAGGGTTAATTTTAATATAGTTTTTATTGATCGAGTACTGACAACTTCTATTATCAAAGAATACACTTATCGGAATACGATGCGCGTATTTCCTTCAAGTATTCAAGTGTAACAATAGCGTTGACTCCTAACCTCAATAAATCAACCATACACGCCAGAAGACTCCCATGCATTTCACACTAACATTCTTCCTATTAACGTAACCATATTATTCTTTTAAATTCTCAGTCGCTTTTATATACGTCTTCATTATATCTATTCACTCCACATCTAAAATTAATTTTTTTTCCGTTACGTTTTATTTTATTGGGAAGAGGCTGAAAATTTAAATACAAAATCAGAAATAAATTCCAAATATTAGTCAGAGAGAAGTATCTCGAATAACCCATGTTTACAATCTGAAACTGATCATCTAAACAGATTCTAATGTCTATATCTTGTAGACTACTAATTATTTATAAAAATGAATCCACAAAAATATGAGAATTCGAAGTTTTAAAAGGAAAACAAAATATTTTGCCTTTATTTAAAAAAAAAAAAAGAAAGAAAAGAAAAGATCACTGGAAGTTTTTAGAGATTTAATTCACAATTGAAGAGCAGTGAAAAAAGAGAGAAAACTATTCTGTAAGAAACAGAGAAGGAGATTCGAAATAATCTATTGTGCTTGCTTACTTAACTATGCTTATAGTGCTGTTTATATATGTGCTTGTTTGCTTGCTTTAATTCTTATAGTAATAGGTTCCTTCGCAAGTATTTTAATTCAATCATAAGCTCTGCTCAAAGTCCACGCAAAACTGTTTCGAGGGAAAAATTCCTTTAAAATTTCTTTTAATGAAATAATTTATAAAAAACCTAAATAAAAATACATTATAAATTATAACAAAAGTTCCTTCAAATTGAATTACTTCATTGATAAGAGTATGTTATCTATATAAACATTTTTGTATGTCAGAATTTCTTCATTATCTAGAAAAAGATAAATTTTGAATCTACAGATTTCACTATTAACATGTTCTAGATATTGAATTTAATGTTTTATTTATTTATTTATTTACTTATTTATTTATGTTTGAAGTTTTAGATTACCTAATTTTTGCTCTTCCAAATGGATTTTAAAGACTAATACAAAATTTAGCTGCTTTCATTTTAATATGCACATGACTACATTTAAAGAAAAATTTATTTTAAAAATTGTTCTAAATTTAAGTCGATTCTAATTCTTAATCATATCTATTATAATTAAGTTCTTAATACTGATATTATTTTACATTCAAAATGATATTAAGTGTAACTATAAGTTTATTAAATTCTGTCGATTGTAATTAAAAATTTAATATTTAATAGAAACTTACATACCTTTTAGAAGGAGCATAGATGATAGAGCGGTGTCCTTACAAATAGTGGTTGATTTCATTCTTGGTGATGTAAATTCTCCAATAAGTGTGTATGTGTTTTTGCTGTGTCTTTTCTGTGTGCATCGCTTGTTTGACTGCAAGAAATATGTGTAATATTGGTGATAAACCTTGTTTTTATGATTCGCCGGGAGGAGTGAAGGGTCACCAGAAAGAAAAATAAAACGCCCTTTCCTCCCGTATGAACCGTTGACATTTCTGAACAATATGTATTCTGTGATCCTGCTAAGTCTTCATCATTCTGTAATATGTATTCTTCATTTGTGAATTCAAAAAGTTTAACAGGTACTATCCAAAATTAATAATCACTGCTCGATAATCGTGGAGCACCACGTATCATATAGAATTGAATAAAACTACTTTAATTTTCTTAATTGAATTTTTCTTGACTGAACATTTATTGTATTTCAATGGCTCAAAACCTTAGTAACGAAGCAGGGGCGTTATAATAAGGGTTAAGGGAACAAACATGTTCATTTCAGGTGAAAATATAACCTTTCTCTTTCTTTTTTTCCCACAGGTGTTTCAGCAGAGATACAAGGTTCAGAATTCTGGACTTTGCGGGATATGGTTTTGATCCTGTCATAACTAAACAACCGGGCAAGAACGGTGCCGAAATCGTATGATATCATCCCTCAAGAAAAAACGGTACCTTCAAAACTACAGTTTTAAATTCGTATGAAATTTATGAAAGTGATTTTTCTCATCTCGTCTCATGATTGACAAAAAATGGCAATTAATACTTTTTAAATAAATATTTTTATATAATATTTATATGAAAATATTGACAAATATTTTTTTTTCTTAAAAATATATGTAATTCAAATGTATTAAATTCAAAAAGTAAAAATACGATGTGGAAAAATAATGTAAACATTTTAAGCAATAATAATAAAATTATCTTAATCATTTTATAATATTTGAGTTGATTTTTGAAGTTAATGACACAAATATGCTTTTATCCACAAATACATTTGGAAGTTTATATAGTAAGCGATCTTTAATTCGACATTCGATGGCTCGGATTATTCCATAATCCGACATCAATAGAGCCATTCGCTTTCGTATTTTTTCGTGAGGAGTTGGGAATTTGTTGACCTTGATCGCTAGGGTCGCGACACAAGCAATATTTTCGTAATTTTTCAGCATTTTCTGGCAGTGTTAATCGTAACAATCAGGTTTCATTTTAGAACAACTTTTCTTGGTCTCTAGTGGGTTACATATGCCGTTTACACAATAAAATAACTGTGTATGCTGTATATGTACAGTGCATTCTACAGAAGAATGTTCTCTCAGCCCAGCAGATGTTTTTCACGTCCCAGTAAAACAAATAAGCATAAGCGTGTGATTGAAGTGGAGAGTCATATTTTGTTTTAACTGTCAGTATACTGCATTAGTTTTTCTTTTTTGCTGTGGTTTTATCAATGCAAGAATATTCAATGAAATCATGTTTAATGTGTGAATTTAATTTTATAGTTGCCAGAATGACGAAATACTTTGTCTGATTTTTATATCGTCTACATACATTAGAGGATCCACGTGCTTCCCCCCCCCCGTCATAATTTCACGCACACACAAAATAACACTGAGCAGAAAATCAAAACCAAATTTGCTAGTACTTATTTTTGCTTTACTTCAGGACCGAGCTATATACTCGTATCGTACTGTATTAGTTCTCATTTTGAATTTAATCCCTGAGTTAATCTTCAGTTTGTTTTTAAACTAAGGACTAAATAAGCATGTGAATAATAATAAAAAAAAATAAACAAACATAGTTATATGTGTGAAATCTTAAAGAAATGAAAAATGGTGCTTTTCCTTTGATTTTTTTTCTGGTTGTATTCGCCGTTGTCTGCAAGGGCCCAGAATGTGTACAAACACGCGTTTTAACCGTTTAAATTTTTATCTAGAGCTATTCATTTGTAGTATTTTCATTAAAACTACATTGACGGTCGATAATCCGGTACAATGGCTAACCGGTCACGGCCTTGGACCCGAGTGTACCATATTAAAGAGCTTGCTGTATATATTTGCGAAGTTAAGTTTCACATTTTGAAATGACATTTATGAATGTACACGATTTCAGGAATAATAAAAGCATATTCAAATGAAATAAGTATATTAAAAGTCCATATTCTTGAGGGTTTTTTTAATTATGAAGATACTATTTCAAAGCACATCGCAAAACCATTCAGTAATTTTAAGATTAAATAAAATCATGTTAGTTATTATTAATTGAGTTACGTTAGACACACGGTCATTCTAATATTCTCGTTGATTCAACGTCTCAACAAAAATCTGATATCCCTATCTTTTTTCACCTTTTCTATTAATAAAAAGTTTTCAATGAAATTATTCGTACGATGCGGTAGTTAAAGAAATAGATTTTCGGAAATAAAGTCATAAGGTTTTAAAAGCAACATGGACTACTTACTACCAACTAAATTCGAGGTATTTATACATTTGATCAGGGGTCGGCAAAGTACTCTATATGGACTACCGGGGGTCGATATAGTATAATTACGGGTCCATGAATGAATGTCATTGCTATTGAATCGCAAATTGATGAACAACAACGCAGTTTTTCGTTTAAAATTCCATTTATAATTATAATATAGTAAGTAAAGTTTTTATAATAGATTATAGCTTTATTTTATTTCTTATTCCTACATATTTTTTAAAATAATTATTTAGCTTTTTTTTACCTTTTAAAGTATGCGTGTTTTGTAGAGAGTTCTCAGACTTGTGAGAAAAGATTCTTGCACCGTTTTGTTACAAGATGGCCCAAATTATAGCACGACCTCTTAAATCATGACTGTTTGATAAGCTTTGCGAGGAAAATGATGAACTATCAAACCTATTATTATTACACACCAAAATGCGATACTTGTCAAGAGGTGCATGTTTACAAAAACTTGTTGAATTGCTTAAACAATGACAGAATTTATTACTGAAATAAAACAGAATTTATTACTGAAATTAAAATTTATTACTGAAATAAATAAAGTCTTGACTGACGAATTGCAAAAAAAAAAATAATAATAACAATATTTCTTATTTGGCCGATGTATTTGAGAAGTTCAATGGTATTCAAATACGTCAACAAGGTAAAAATACTACATCAATTCAAGCACAAACAATTATTTTAAGCATTCTAGTAAAATTAAAATTGTTTACATCTTCATTGTTTGTGTGTGTGTTATGTGAAGATTTTCAATACTTTTGAAATTTACGACAATTGGATGTAACCGACGTAGAATTGGAAAAACACACAAATTATCTCCAAAAATAAAGCCTTGATTTTAAATTACGCTTTGGGGATATTAAAAATATAGATATCCCAGAATGGACTATCGCGCCACTTTCTGCTCATGTTGAAAACAACAACAGTCATATGCAAGACGAAGTCATCGAATTATTAGTTGACCTTGAAGCAAAGATGCTTTTTTAATAACTTAACTGTGAGTAAATTTTGTACGAATATGAATATTCAATTTTTAATTTTTAATTGCATTCTCAAACTCATGTATAGTTGAATCAGGCTTCAGTCATGTTAATTCTATTTTAACAAAGAAGAGAAATAAATAGAATATGGAGCTCCGAGGCGAAATAAGATTGAAATTAACAAATTTTGAACCAAATATTACTAATCGAATCAAGAGTTATCAAACACATCCTTCTCATTGATTTATATAAAAATTTAATTTTGTCAAAATCAAAAGAGAAAATAAAATTCAACTATTTCTTAAATGATTTAATTTATTTAAGAAATAGGTAAGTTATTTTTATCTTTTGTTATCAATTTAATAGAGGGGTCTATAAGAGAATTTTAAAGTTGTTGGAGGTCGATGATGAAAAAAGGATCTTGCATTAGATCGTGTTACAAATTATATTAATGATTGAGAAATTAAGTTTTTATAAATGATTTTAAATTTACGAGAAGTAATTACTGAATTATGTAAATAAAAAAAATTCTTTCTTTATTCATTTTAAAACAAGGAAGTGAGTAAAGCCTCAAAAGATTTCTAGATGGATTTAGAAGTTATTTTTTTTAAAATATTTCACCACTTCTTGTACAAATAAAAAGTTTTTAATAAAAATGTTCGTACGATGTGGTAATGTCCGGGAAATAAATATTCCGAAATGAAAGATAATATTTTTAATTTATAAAAAAGATAATATTTTATCCGCCTTTAAAGCAATCTGGAAAACTTAATACTGGCTGTATTAGAGGTATTCATGCATTAGATTACATTACAAATTATATTTATGATTAGGAATTGAAATTTTTATCTATAATTTTAAAGCAATGAGAAGTAGGTACTGAATTATGCTGGTGAACTGCTGATTTTTTTTATCTTAACACAGGGAAGTTATAAAAGCCCTAGATCGATTTAGGAGGTCCTTGAGTCTAAATAAGAAAAAATCAATTCATTTCCTTTATTTTCCAATGATAATTAATAAGATATTGTATTTCTTTCTCTTCTAGATATTTACAATAAATTACAGTAGCCATAAGATGTATCCGTCATCAAAAATATCTGAACATATTCAAGATAGTCGGAAGACCGTCTTTTCACTGACGTATGTTTGAGACATAAAATCTTATATAAAATATATTATAAATAAAAGTTACTTTTGTATCTAATTAATACTAAGAATAACAACAATTCCTTATTAATCGTTATTTAATGCGAAGGGGGAACTTTTGCAATGTTACATATTTTTGCTTATTTTTTTCGATAAAGCTAATCATTTCCTTTGCAGCGTCATTTCATGCATATTCATATGGATAATGCGTATGCATGTGGAAAGGGGGTTGAGTCTCACCCAACTGGGTCAATTGATTAATTATTAACGTAGCACTTAAGAAAACAGTTAGAAAAATCCGCCTTTAAACTAGATTTCCTTCCTGTACGTAAAATCATTCAAAGCCAAACTAGGTTTGTTTGCAAGGCAACCAGAAGGCAATTATCATTTCCCTTTTATTAGAAAAATCGAAAGTACCTGAAAGTGTTTCTGCTAAGAATAGGATCATCTGTGGAGTTTGAAGGAACGAGGTCACAAGAAGATTTCACGACTCTATGAAAAAATTGAGTCTAAATTCAATTCGCTCTCTGATTTCGTCACTGATGATATTGACTCAACACCTGAAGAGCTGCATCTTGAACTTATTGTCATGCAGTCAGATCACTCTGTGAAAGAAATGTTTAGTGCTGTGACATTCGTTGACTTTTACAAATTTTTGTCTGCTGAAAAACTTCTACGGATGAAGAAATTTTCCCCGAAAAAGTTCTCGATATTTGTGGGCAAACTCTTCTTGTTTGAATATCAGCAAGAATAAATACAGATGACCTTTGACAGACATTGACTTGCGGGCTGTGAGGATAACCTCAACGAGCAATCTCAATCCTGAATTTCAAAAAAAAAAAAATGTAGAAAAGTGTGATAGGCACATTTATCTCATTAAACTTATCTTAAAATTAAATGTGCTTGTATCTATAGATGCTACCAAATTAGCACAAGCAATAAATTCAATAAAACTGCCAATATTTCATTTAATTTATATTTGTTGATCTTAATGGTACAATTTATACCTTTACTGAAATGGTAAGTTAATTTATGAATGCAATCGTTTTTAAAGATGTAGCTCGCCACTAGCCTCCATTTTCTCTAAATGCCCCCGATCCAAAACAATTGGCCACCCCTGAAAATACAAGTTTATTGGGGACGGACTTCGTAATTTTAAGCCATGGTCAGGTTACGAGGGTAACACCTGAGCTGTCCCCCCCTCTCTTAATTTCTTTACAATTAGAATAAGTGGAAGTTGAGCCTTGATTAACAAAATGTGTATTCACCTCTAATTAACAGATCTTTAACGGAATCGCGACTATGAGCACTCGGCTACCGCAGCCGCGTGACTATTTGGAAAGGAGTCCATAGAAGAAAAAATAACAATCTCTGTCTTAGAAATATTTCACAGAAGTGTGACAGAATATAAATAAATTTTGTTACATTTATCATATGCTTCCTTCACGTCATTAGAGATTCGATAGATCAACTAAATATACCCTACAATTTATACATAGATAAAATAATTGCAAAATAGTTCCCCGTTGAGTATTTAATTGACATTCATAATGCTTATTTCCTTCAAATTATTCCGAATTCGCTATAACGCAACGAGGCATTTTTGTTTTTCACCAATCTGGAGCAGAGCAATTCCTTTCAATTCTTTCTAGTTATTTGACGTTTCTTTCCTTATTTCACTCTTTGACTCGGAAACATTCTTTACAGGCTGTCTTCACTAAATATCGAGGTCACGGTAGCGGAGGGGTCATGGTCGCCAGTTCGCGGCCGGCGTTGTTTTCGTCGAGAAGTAGGTTCCAGTCTTGAACTCCTCTAAAGTTCCCGAGTAGTGGGTCTGATACATTATATCTCTCTCGATGTCTTCAATTGTAAAGGTGGGGGGATTTGGATGTAAAAGTGGAGAAATACTGATTCAAATGTTGTGACGTTGAGCTGTTCGCGATGTTCTCTTCACTAACCTCTGGGACTTCTATTGAGCATAATTGGATAAAATAACAATTTATGACCAACCAGAATGAAATGTGATCGTGTTCATTAAATGCAACTCGAAATAGATTCAGAAATAATGATATATAAGTAAGGGGGAAATGAGAAGTGAGTGAGTGAGTGAGTGAGTGAGTGAGTGAGTGAGGCAGGCATGCAATCCAAGAACTGATAACCAGAGCATTGTGACGATCTTAAGGAATGGATGTGGTTACTATCAAAGACTGTTCAGACGTTAAGAGCAAAGATCTTGGTGAGAGAATGCATTTTCAATTATAATTAGAGAACCATTTGCTAGGGCGGAATACCGGAGAGAGCCTTTAGGTTATTAGGCACTGATAATAAATCATTTCTCTCGTTTAGTCTCGAGTTTTCTTAAATTATTTTTCTGTCCCTAAAAGCTTGATATATTAAATTAAATTACGGCACAAGAACCAAATAATGGACAATCGCTGCAATGTCATCTTCACCGCTTGATCGTTGTTTAAAATTATGTCCATCACTAACAGACCTCGTATTGCTTCTAAGTGCGACATAAAAAAAACCAATCAAGCAATCAACATAAGCCAAATAATCTGAGCACAACAGGAAATACATTTTCAGATAGAAAAATGTCTAAATTATCATGTAAATGTAATTCATTCATCTTTTTAGCCAATCAAGGGGCTATTGTTTTAGTTCGATCACTTTTGGCGTACCAGATCACTTTTCAATTTTTTTTTTATCGTTGGCTTCAATTTAATTACATTTAGCTTAAATATATTCCATTTAATAATGTATCGTTTGTTTTTATTTTAATTACATTCAACTGATATAATATTCAATTTAAAAATTTATCCTTTCCTTTCATTTTAATATCGGAAAAATCTACTATTATCCATTTCTCGATATTTCATTTTAGTATATGTGATGTGTCCTTAAAATTTAAAGACATTCTGTAAATAACTCAGTTTTTTCCTTTGACATATAAAGTAAAGACTCGTTCAACTTTACTATATAGAAAACAAAATATGGGACACATTTTAAACTAAAAAGAATGAATTGATGTAAGCAGAAATTAACAGAAAAATAAAACATATTGATCTTTATAGAATAACGAAATCATATTAGTTCTGGGGCATTTTTTTTCATCCTGAAGAAAAGAGTCCCATTCTTTAACAAAGCCCTATGCGAAGTCTGTCTTAAGCGACAATTTCAGTTTAAGAAAAAGGATTACACGAGACTCTGAGTTTGGCGAGTAATGGAGAGTGTTCCAGGTGCATTTAAGTATTTTTCTGTCAAAAACAATTGGTATTTAAGCGTTATTAATGACAGAGGGAAAATAAAACGCACTTAACCACTATCAAAACAATCTTGGAAAATTCACTTTTATTTAATATTTATTATCAGTTGTAGACGAAACAGTAAAAAAATAAAAGCGCAAATTCTTTTTTTTACTTCGTGGTGAAAATCATTTTCTTAGTAAAGATACTAGTTATCTTAAAATTTCCAGCACTACTGACGATTCATGAATTTACTATACAACAAAAAAATCCCTTTAAAACAATTATTTTTATACCAACTCTGAAAGGCACTTATAACATAACGTAAAAAAATTTTGAGTATATATTTTCTATAAATGTTTAAATTGCCATCTCTTTCTTGGAGGCAAAGTTGAGTTCGTGAGAAACGCGTGCGACTTCTTGTATTCCTCAGATCATCAATTGCTTGGAAATTATATTCATAAATTTGAACTCATATCAATGAAAGATCGTTCAATTCAGGAGAAAGGGGTGACCAAAATTTCTGGAGTCGATCGCCAAAACAAAATCTTGAAGCACGTCTATGGATTCGTTACTCATGTGGCATCGAACACCCTCTTCTTTGAGCCAAGAACTTCGTTCTTTTTATCAGAGTATTTCCTAACTTTCTATGGGGATATTTAAAGTTAATCTACACAATCCTAAGCAATACGTAAAAATTGCCATTATTTAAAGGATAGATGAAATCACTCCCACTATTTTGAAACATGTTTCTCAAAATACGCGCAAAAGAATTCAAGTTTGCCTCCAAGAAAGGTACGGTCCTTTTGAGGATTAGATATAAAAAATTTTACAAAATACAATTGGTGCTAAAGTACAGATTGAAAAAAATATTGACAGATGTAAACAAAATTTATAAGTAACATAATATTGTATGCACTTCTCTACTTCACTGTGAAATCATGATATATTAATATAAGATCTTTTTTCTCATTTGAAAGATGTTCCGTCTTTAATAGTACTTCGTTACTTAACCTTCTCACTCACGAATTATGAAAAAATCGAAGAAAAAAAATCATTCTATGAATTAACATACATTAATTCTTATTTTAAATTATGTAGAAAAAAATTATTTGTTCAACTTGATCCCATTGTGGAAAATTTGAGGCTTGTAAGTTTAAAAGGTTGCAAACATACCTATTCTGAAAAATAAAAGGAAACCAACAGGTGACAAATTTAAGCTAATTTTCATATTTGTTTTAGTGTTCTAAAGGATACTTTAGCAATTGTTACTTAATACAATGAAATTACAGATATATCAGAAAAATTATCTTGAGTGATAAGCCTGGAAGCCCTCAGGACATAGTGCTTCCTTGCATGGAGCACATATATATCTAGTTTTCCTGAGACTTCCGGATAAAAGTCACTTGGCATCATTTCCACCCTTAGTTTTAGCCGGATAATGCTCACCACCATCTTTTCTCAATTCAGCCGGAGCTTACACTTTTAAATGTTTCATTGTTGGTGGATCCCGCAATGTACTTGTTGTGCCTTTCTTTTTGCTCTAATTTCCATAAGGTACAATAATTTACGATGCAAACATCAAGCATATGGTGAAAAATTCAGAAGTACCACTGTTTATGTCGTAGCTTATGACTATACAGACCTAATAATGAATCCATGAGATCTACTCCAACCATATTTTTATTGTACATTTCTATGGAAGCAAGAGTCGAAATTTTGATAACACGTTTTTTTTCCTGCTCCAACTTTTCACCGATCCTACAGGATTTGTTCCAAGAAATGTTAAGACTACATGAATAGCTGAGTTGTTAAACCATCTTGTTATTATTATGTTTTTCTTACTTGTGGCAATGGAAAATATGCCTCTTGGATCACGTTTCATTTCATTGATAGGTTTCAATTTATTTTTAGCTTTTTTAAACTTATTTGTACTTACTGTTCCTGTTGAAACATTTTCCATTAAACAAGTTTCGTCAAAAGAGGAATTGTTGTGAATAAGTTGTGGAAAAATATTTTGTGATTTATATGCACTATAAGTTTACAAAGATTCAATTCAACACCTCCAACTGCTCCAAATTATTTACAAAATTCTTGAGATTCAGCATTTGCACCTTGATAAATTTCTAAAACATAAACATGGGGAGAAATTCTAGCGAACACCTAGGATTTATTCTCCATGGATGGTGTTTTACCTCTTATGTATCGTTTGATGTTTGACCTTCCTTTGAACAGAATTATCATTTAATCCAATTGACAAATATTCTTCCGGGTCGTAGCTGTCAGCAAATACTCTGGAAAAGTGGTCTAATACTGGTATGATTTTACACAGCCTACCTTTACTGTCTTGAGATGCATTACTTATGTGGTATATAAATAATATTTAATTAAATTTTTAACAAAGTTAACTTCCTATTTATTCGCTTTATATTAAAAATGATGATACTAAACTATTTTTAAGGAATTTTATTAAAATTTGTTTAGTTTTATTTTTTAATGAAGTTGCCTTTACAACCACTTGTTACTTTAAGCCTCATATGAGGCACTATAGTTTCCAATAAATATGAAGACACATGTCTGTCTTATAACAAGGAAAAAAATTTACATACCTCATTTAGAAGCATATTACAGTAACAAACAAATGATGTTATTTCTTCATTCCCTTCTTTCATAAAATCAAAGATTTTAATTTTTTAAAATTGGTGTTGCCAGCTGTTATGGTATACTAACAGTTTGAGGCCCCATTTGAGGATTAAATGGATAAGAGGGGACACTCAAGAGAAAAAACTGAGAAAAAAAATTATTTTAAATCACTGTTTGTTTAAATTATTGCAGGAGCCTCATATGAAGTCCAGGTGATCTAGAGGTTAATAGACAAACTCTCGTTGAGCACTAATATTTTAATGGATTACTACAAATAAGCATTGGTTATCTAATAAATAATGTCTACCGGAGATTTCCGTCCATTTGTGAAGGGGAAGAAAATAATACATTTTTCATACATTTAATAATATTTACTGTACAGTATAATTCCTGTCGTTTCTAGGAAAGGTCTATAAATATTCTAGTTAGGTGCTTTATGAGTTAGGTGAAATTATTTGCTAACGAGTCGTCATTTGAGCGTTTTTGTTTGCTATGGACAAAAACGAACCTTTCTTGAACTGAGTGATAACTGATGATGAAAAATGGATTATTTATAAGAAAATCTTTAAAAAAAAGGTACACAGTGGAAGCCCGGACAACTTTCTCTCTTCAACTTTATGCCAAACCTGAGCCTGAATAAGAGAAAGTCACGTAGAATATGGAGGATATCTCAGGACCAATACATTACAAAACTTTGAAACCCCAACAAAAAGATCGATTCGGATAAATACTGTCACCAAATGTATTATTTAAATAAAGCACTGACAAAAAGAGACTGACTATATTAAGTAGAAAGCACATCATATAGTTCCATGATAATGCAAAAAACTGGAGAACTAGGCTGGAAAATCCCGTCGCATCCACTCTAACCCCTAGACCTAACGTCTTCCGATTATCATCTGTTTCTCGACCTTCAAAATTTTTTGAAGAGAAATAAAATCAAAACTGTCAACCAAGCACTATCTGAGCTCTTCGTAATTAAAGAAAAAGTATTTTTTTTAAAAAAAAATGGTGTTTAATTACCATCCTGCTAGCAAGAAATCATAAGTTACGATGGAAATTATATGTCACTATAAACATTTCTAAATGTAGGAAACACATGTTATTTTCTTTCTCTGCACAAAAAGACAGAAGTTTCCGTTGAACCTAATATATGTGAATCACGTTTCGTCTTGATAACTAACCTAGAAAACTAAACGTTATGTATAGCATAAATTTAGGTTCAGCATTTCTTCATTTGAAACGCAACAGAAATCTTCTACAACAAACCGTCACGAAATACCTACTTTTATGGACAGTTTAAAATATGCATGCGCTTTCAAACTTGACCGTTAAAGGCAAGTACAAAAACACCTGAAGAGGCAGTAATGTAATTCAAAAGCAGTTGGCAGAGCACCAACCTTTACAGAAACAAAAAGCTTTGTAACTGTTGAAAGAGACGCGTTGTTTCCTAGGGATTAGAACTAGTTTACTATTTTTGTTTTTCTGGGGAATTAGTAAAGTATCCAAGTGAAGTTTTTATCGTATGATTGATTTATTTCGTCGTTTGCTGGGGTTTATTTTCCCGTTTCAACAAAGGCACTTTATACACTCCGTGCAATACAGAGTACGAAATAATGTAATAAAACAAAAGAATTTTCTTTTTTATACGGCTGAAAAAAATGCCTTCTTAACGAATTTCGAGAGAACAACATTCGTTCACATTCTCTTAGTAGTATGCATTTGATACAATAATAATAATAATAATAATAATATCCTTTGATAAATAAAGCACAAAATGCTGAATATGTAAGTATCATTTACCTACTGAATAATAATAATAACAACACATGAAATCTATTTCTCAAAGATTGGTGTGATATGGATGTGAAGAATGGAGCCAGCTCAAATGCCTCTTAGCCATGGCTCAGAATTATCAGGTTTGGTTTAGTTTAGTTTAGTTTTTGTTAAAGTCGCACTAGAAGTAACACGAGGGCTATATTGGTGACAGACTTCGTAATTTTGAGCCTCGGTCAAGTGACGAGGACAATACCTGAGCTGTCACACACACCCTCTCCTAACTTCCACACCACGCCAACGGAAGGACTTTGGGCCCCGACAGATTTAAAGTGTATCAGCCCCGGCTACACGGCGGGTCTTTGGCAGCCAAGGATTGAACCCACGACTGAACGAAAAACGCTGGTAACGAATCCGATACCATAACCATTAGATTACCATGGCCACCGGAATTATCAGGTATACAGAATGTTTCGAAACTCAGGGACTAAAGTTTAAGAGGTGATAAAAGAAAAAACATCTAAACAAGCAATTTCCCCCCCCCACAATACACAGGCAGAGAGAAAGCGGGGAACCGCTAGACAGTGCTGTAATTGAAAGCATGAAGCGCGAGTTTTCTTACACATCGTCATATCTACATTTCAGGAGGCATGACATTTTCCTGTTTACTGTGCGTAGTCATGCTTCCTACGAGTAATGAAAGCAAGGGAAATATTTTTAAAGCTATGGCAATTTCCTGTTTACAGTACGACACCATGTCTCCTAAAATCCACGGTAGAAATGACGATGTGTAAGAAAACTCACGCTTTATGATTCCATTACAGCGTCGTTTAGCAATTCACCGCTTGCTCTTCGCTTATGCATTGTTGGGAGAAAATGCTTATTTAGATGTTTTCTATCACCCTTTAAACTTTAACCAATGAGTTGCGAAACACCCAACATTTGTTATGGTTGTAGGACCTTTGCGTGGGACAAAAATGCGCAGACCAGAGTGCTCAATACAACAAAAAACAAATATCTCGAACAGATAATAAAGGCTGTTGTTGCTCTGTATCTCACATAACTCAATTCATCAATTATCATACACTTTTCCTTCAATTCTATGCTTTGTAATAATTTTTCAAGTTCACTTGTTAGTTCACTATATGCACAAAGATCCTTTATAGGAGCCTAAAAATTTTGGAACCATAAAGTGCATGTTTTTTTAAAGTGTATTTTAAATGCAGACATGCATTACGCGATCTCACAAATCGTATCCACATTCAACTAAGGAGAGAGAAAAAAAAACATTTAGGCTAAAAATTCTTTTGAAAGTATGTAGAATGATAAAAAATATTCTTATTAGAACACTTTCAAAAATCTAAGCTCCACTCATATTTTTAAAAGATACACGTCGCAAAGCTAAGGAGCTTCATATTCGGTACTGTTCACTAGTGTGGAAAACTTATACAACACAAATTCCTTTTTTAACATGCAACCCTGAAATTGTTGAAAATGGCTTTTTGAGACCAGTACAATTAAAAACCAATTCAATAAAAAGGTGTTGCATATGCTAATATCAGCACCATGACATCGGAGGGGATGTCGGAGCATGCAAAACGCGTGAAATTAGCGCGCGTAATGCTGGGCGACTCAAAAAGTAAAAAGGAACGCACATTCCCGGACATTCTTCAGCAAAGTTAAGTATGTGCAGTACCGCTACAAGAAAGCATCAAGACGTCTTTAAGGATGACGTAGAATTATAGGCCAACTGGAGGAGGAGTGTCGCCCAAGAGCTTGAAAATGATAAAAAGGGATGTTTCTCGAGCTTTGAAAGCTTTCCAAATGATAAGTACAGTTATAAGAAGGGTTGGTGGTGGTCTGCCAAGGATAACAGCGGTGACCTATGACAGATATATTGCCCTGCAGGCGAAAAGAGATAGAAAACTGTCACAAGGCAACACTGCTCAGTAGTTGCTTACAGCAACCATACGACGAGTGTCCCGGTTTACTGTGACCAGAAAAGTAAAGATGTCCATAAAATGCATTTAGTCAAAGTACTCCCTTGATTTAAGTACAAGTGAACATGTGTGGGACACTTTAAGAAGATGCCAATCTTATCCTACGAAAAACACCAGAGAACTAAAACAGATGATCCTTCAGGGATGGGAACCTTGACCCCAATAACTGTTAGATAATCTGATGTTGAGTAAGGGCAAACACCCATATCATTGCAGTTAGGGAAGGCCATATCTCTTACCAAGGTTGTTTGGTTTATTGTTCTCCTTCTTAACCAGACAACTCTTTGTACCAACATCCTTCTGTCAATAAAGTCTTTCTCTACTTCGTTCCGCCCTGAAGCGACATATTCATGTGTTTTTACTGTTACACTTTCCTCATTCTTTAAGTATTTCATTATGCCTCTAACACATCAATCAATAACTCCCGAGACTAACCCAGAGATGGCGTTCGTAGTAAACCAGTAACCAGGTCTTTCTAGAGTACTAACCTTTGCTTGAAACGTGTCAAAATTTTAAGTCGATCGGACCAGAAACAGCTGAGTTATCGAGGTTGGAGTAAAGTCGTTTTGTAGTTTGTTTAAAAAATGGAAAAAACCGAGTTTCGTGTTCTGATAAAACATTGTTTTTTAATGGGTAAAAACACCGTGCAAGCGAAACAATGGATTGAAAAATGTTACCCGGACTCTTGTCCATCAAAAGCAACGATTTGTCGGTGGTTTGCCGAGTTTAAACGGGGTCGTACCGACACAAATGACGCAGAACGCTCGGGTAGACCTGTGGAAGCCGTTACACCGGAAAATGTGAGTGAAGTGACAAAAATTATAATGAAAGATCGTAAAGTGAAGCTCCGTGAGATTGCTGAGATGACACAGATATCATATGGAAGTGTATTTACTATCCTTCATGAAAAAGGTTTTTTCCAAGTGGGTGCCGCGATTGCTTTCGATGGAACAAAAACAACAACGAGTCGATGATTCAGAAAGCTGTTTATCGCTATTTACTCGCAACAAAAAAGATTTCTTGCGAAAAAAAAAAAAGAAAAAAAAAAATTTGGGGGGAAAAAAAAAAAAAAAAAATTTGGAAAAGCGTTGGAACGATTGTATCACCCAAAAAGGTGATTAACAAAAGGTGTTATGTTGATGAATAAAAAAAAATTTTGCAAAAAAAATGTTGTTTTCAATGTTAGTCTCGGGAGTTATTGATGTGTTATAATATGAATTTTATGTCTCCCAGTAGATGTTTCGCGGAATTACGGCCAAAATAAGAAAGTTAATTAAGTTTTACGTTAAGTAACATTTCTGATCATTTTTTAATAATATACGAAGACGTACAAGAAATTTACTATTCCTTACATGTCTTAGCACATTGGTGAAATAACATTTTTTGAGTTTTTATATCATGTAATTCATTGATTGATTATAAATGTCTCATTTTGAAGCAACACAAGAGTTATTGGCAACGGACTTCATCGTTTACCACTACGATCAAGTTACAATGATGAAACCTGAGCTGACTTAATTCTCAAGATTTCCACACCACCCTAGAGGCACATTTGTGACTCCCCTTGTTCATTACTTATATTTAATTCTTCCATAACCAATAAAGGTCTCTAATAAATTTCGGTCAGATAAATATACCCCCCCCCCAATAAAAACTTTATTCAATAGGATAATCCATTATTCAATAGCCATTATTCAATAAAATACAATAATATTATTAAAATATTATTAAATATACCCCCCAATAAATCCACTATTCAATAGGATGATCAACGTTCGTTATATCTACAGAGCTTGTTGGACCAACCCTCACGAGTATTTAATCAAATAACATCAAGTTCTTATCAGTTGTCCGTTATCTCCTCCAGCATCCTATTAACACATGAACCCCTAATCTATTATCTTTGCTGCAGATTCCTCCTCAATGTCATCTGCTACTGATTCGATTCTCTATCTTATATCACCATCTCTCTGCTACTACTACTACGTATCTACTATCAGTGGGCGAGGGAGAGCAAACACCACCTACTTTTTTGAAAGAAAATTGCCTTTTCAATCCATTTTAGCCTCCTAAAACTAGAAATTAGAAGTAAAATAGTTCTATCAACTCCACTGTCTTATTACCTAATCATGTTACTTTTCGTTTCTATACTTGTTAAAACATTTACTTGCGGAAATAAGCACAAAATTGTTGGAAATAAATTATTTGGATACCGTCAGGGAGCGCCTTGTTTCGTGTAAGTGAGAGAGCACGGGTTCATGGGTAACATTTCAGAATACTTTTGGATCTTGACCGAGTAAGGCGAGTTATTTCTTGTTTTGATGTAATTCTATTTTCCTAACCGCACAGGCGAGTTAAGTCAAAGTATGGGCTGTTTAGAAGCCTTGTATATTTTGTAAATAGTGTAATTCTTTTTTAATGTATAATTGGCGCGTAGAGACTGCAAATAAAAGTAAAGAAAATAATCGCTCTCCCACTATTCCTTGTTGGATTATTATTCACCAAAACAAAAATGCAATGGCACGCATCATGGCGCGATTGTTAGACACTTGCTTCGCGGCCAGCCGCTTCGCAGAGAACGACTCATTGGTTGGGTTTTGGCAAAATAATTTTTTTGGTGTTTATTTTAAACGAGCTCATACCGTTTTTAATGAATTTAACACTGATCATTTTTTATTTCTCGAAATACTTCTATTTCATTGCAATACATGAATAATATTGTTCCTTTAAGGAAAGTTAAGTCGCATGTAGTATTAATCAAAATTTTTAAAAAAAGGAAATAAATTATACTCACATTGATAACATTAAAAAGCATGGGATAATAGCCTTCAGTGCTCCTTTATACTCATCATCAATCAGTCAATATTAACACAAAACTACAGTAAAGCTGGCATAAACTGATGAACTTTTACTTCTACAAGGTGTGATTATTAAATAACGAGACTAACGCTGAAGAACATTTTATTTTATTGTCATACATATTTATCTATTATCACCTTCAATATACATCCCTCCTCTATCCTTACAACGCTCCATGCGAATCTTTCATTGTTCGAAACAGTGCTGGAAGTCTTCTGTGAACTCCTTCAGAACGCGAGCCGCTTTCTCTTTCCAGCTTCAACGGACTCAAATCTTGTTACTTTTAATGCAGATTTCACCTTTGGAAACAGATACAAGTCGCATGGTTCAGGATCTGGCGTATAAGGTGGATATTCTAACACTGGGATGCTGTACTTGGCCTAGAAACCTCTAAACCAGAAGTCTTCAAACTGGGTTCCCGGAACTTTGACAGGGGTTCCGAAAGAGATCACTATTCGTTTAATCAAAGCGCAAAAATTTTAGTAAAATTTTAATTTTTATAAAAGAACGAATTCTTAAAGGAAGTTCTATTGTAAAATTAAACATAAATAAACATTTAATGGATAAAATAAAATTCGTAAAAGTCACATGCTTCCATTACATTATCCGTGACATATTAGATCACATATTAGTCTCCATTCTTTGTTCAGGTGAAGAATCGCTCACTTATTTGTCCACTTATTTCGCTATTTTCAAGGTATGAAGTAAAATTGGCGGCCTTCTTTTAAAATTGAAATTTTGGGCAGATTGCATTTTGAAAGATAATATTGAATGCTTTTCTAATTTGCATATTATTTTAGTAGACATTAACGCTAATCGCGATAAAAATGTAAGAATTAGTTTGGTCCAATATTAATCAGATCTGCAAAAAACATTTCTTGAATACTTCCTTGTTCAAAAAGAAAAATTATTTTGGATCTAGACTCCTTCTCGAGACTGTGACACCTCCAATCTCCCAATAAAAGAAAGAGAACAAAAAATTGATATATCGACCGACACTCAATTGAAACTAAATTTTAATCGAGTTGATATTATGCATTTTTGGATTGACATTAGAAAAGAATACCCTGAAATTGCCAAAAGAGCTGTGAAACGTCTAAAGTCATATGTTTCAATATATGTATGCAAAAAATCTTGAAAAGAAATTGAATGATGAAGATGACATTAGGTTGCAGATTTCAGCAATTATTCCAGATGCAAAATTACTTTGTAATAAAAATAAACAATCCTAGCCAAGTCATTAAAAAAATTTCTTTTTACTAATTTGTTACAATTTAAAATATCGTTGCCTTTGTTTATTATTCATAGAATATATTCTAGAATCCCCCTCCCCCCAAATTCCCATTCGCTATCTTACCATCCATTAACTTATTAAGACGTTTCTATTGTGATAAAATAGAGAAGCAACAATAATTTTATAAATTTGAGTAGGATAAAGTTTTGATATCCTATTTTTCTTCTCGTTGATCAAGGGGTTCCTCCAAGAAAATAGTAAGCTCAATGGGTTTCCCGAAATTTAAAAGTTTGAATACCTCTGCTCTGTACAAGCAACACGGAACGACTTGTCCATGCAAAATTCTAGTCGCTTTTTCCTTATTCTTTCAAGCAGTTCAGGAAGAACGTGAAGGTAGTACTGTTGATTAATAGTTTGATCTTCTGGAACAAAGTGAAGGTACTCAATCCCATGAAAATCGAAAAAAAACAGTAATCACTGCTTTGAATTTTGATTTGCTCATTCGAGCTTTTTTGGCTCTCGGTGAAGATGGGCTCATTCAGAGCATGGATTGGAGCTTCATTTCAGGATCATTAGTAAGAAACCACGATTCGTCATACGTTATTTTCCTTTCCAACGAGTCTGGGTCATTTTCAATGGCGTTCAAAGTGTCTGTACAAATATTTTTGCGAGCTTCTTATTATTCAAACGTAAGAATTTTAAGCACCATCTTGGCACACACTTTTTGCGTGTTAAAATTGTTATGTAAAATTTGCCGTATGGATCCTTTGTCAATTCCTACAGTCTCGGTAGTTACACAAATACTTAACCAACGGTCAAATCGAACCAGATTACAGATGTTTTCTATATTGTCTTCCGTTTTTGACGTGGAAAGGCGCCCTGGACGTGATTCATCTTCAACGTCTTCTCGGTCAACTTGAAATCGCTTAAGCTTCTCAAAAACACATGCACGCAATAAACATTCATTTCCATACACTTCTTTCTATTAAATATACAATTCAGTAGCGGTTTTTCCAAGTTTCATGTGAAATGTCACTATTCGTTGCTCCATTGTTACACATATTTCCGTCTAAACAAAAAATAATAATAACTTTAATACGAACGAAGGCTACGGGTATGCGGATTTGTTTACAGAAGTGAGAGGCACTGCATTCGGAAGATAATGCTTCACACTAAAGAGTTGTCGGTCTCTGGCGTTTGGCGCATGCGTACTTCTTCTGTAGCAGTGTCAGTCTAGCTATTTAATATTCACACCTCATATATCCAAAATTGCTCAAAAAATAACTAAATTTTGTGTTTGAAACTCTTCCTTTATACCCCCTGTGGCATCTGTAGCATTCCCATTCCTGGTTCTCATCAAGTGAGTCGGGCTTCTGTCTACCGATCGACCTGCCGACGTTGACACTGATAGCCTGTTCTGGAGTTTCTCTATCTAACTGATCCCATTTTTGGATTATGGATGCCATAAATAGCTAAGTGTTTTCTGCATCAGGACAGCGGGAGCAACACGTGTTCTTCGATATTTATATAACACGTGTTTAGATATTTAGTCAGGTCATTGATGAGAGAAGAGATATTTACCGACAAGGAGCCAATCGAGGTTGATCCTCAACAAGAACCTGTCCTGATTTATTTCTACACGAGAAGGTTGCCTCTACACCTCCTGTCATTAAACCTCTGTTAATAGCTGTCCATATAACAAAATTAAATACTTGTAACTTAAAGCCAATATTTCCAAGAAAAAATATATTCACAATACAAATTCTACTTCACAATATCTAAAATTCTCTTTTAAACGTTGCATCCCCTCCACGGTAATTTTTGCTATCTATAAATTTTTTGCCTCCTTCCATTTAATTCCAAATCGTACTCAACCATTAAGTGCAATAAATGCACACCACAATCCAAGCATTAACTTTACTTTGCACAATTTAGAAGTTGAGTTGTTGGATTTAATTAAAGTCTAGAAAATGTCTATGAGGACTGTTGAAGGGAGATAGGTATCCCAATCGTTACATATGCAATTTATGACTATTTGAGAAAATTTTAACTTGTAATCTTAATTACTTGCGAAGGAGTATACCGGGGGAAAGGTTTGAGAACCAACGATTTAAATAATTTTAATTTAAAATACACAGGAAATTAAAACGTTTGATAAAATTAATTGATCAATATTGTCTGGATAGGAAATAATTCTAATGGGGCAAACAAATTTCAGGGATGATATGTTTTCCAATTTAGCAGTTAAGAAAAAACGTTGCCAATCATTTCTGATTAAAAACTTTGCGTCTCTATTTTGAATTAGAATTGGGAATTGAGAGAAAATAACTTGATTAAATTCATTAATGAAAACTTTTTCGATAAAATGGTCTACACGTTGCTAAATGTTTGTTAACGAATGCTTTTTGTCAAAAAATACCATTCACACCTGCAATATTAATTATAATATAGTTACACATGAATTTTGATTTTTGTATAAAGTAGCTCGCGATAATACAGAAAAACGTTGAAGGAGGGATGACATAAACTTATTCTTAATCCATTTTTCTAAAAGTAAAGGGAAACCATTTTTAGCATGTGCTAACATATTGTTGTTTATAAAAAATGGCGTTAACAAAAATGCGTCGGCATAAAGTAAGATATATGTGGTGATAAGTTCAAAAGATGATCTTGTAATACATTACGATTATAATAATTACATTTAGTTAATGTATATTAGTTTTGCTAAGATATGTTTAATGTAATATTTTATCGCATGATTTCATTTCAATACCCAGACAAAATATTATTGTTTACTTTTAATAATTTATCGTTTGCTCTTATTTTAATATTTGATTTAATAATTGATTTTATGGGCTGAATTGTCTGTTTTTATTCTTTTGTCGTTATCATTGGCAACGTTTTTGTACTTTTGAATATTTTGCTTATGAAAACAATGAATGCATGAGATATTTGGAAAAAAAAAAAAAAAAAAAAAAAAAAAAAAATTTTTTCCCCCTTGATAGTAATTTCTTCTATGGAGCCTGAGTCTCAGGAGTACACTTACCTCCCGCTAATTAATATTTATTTTGGTTAATTGTTGATATAGGTTGGGAAGACGATGGCGACCCGATGTAAAGACTCGAAACTTTTGTTGTTGAATGATCTCACAACCAAAGGCCTTTTATAACCTGAATAAATCTTGAAGAAAAAAAAACCCGTCAGAACACGTTAAAAAAATTAGTCGGTATGGTTTCCTTTTTAAAAAAAGAAAAAAAAAATATGTAAATATATATTACACTTTCTCTCATCAAATAATAAGATTTTGCTTTTTAAAATAAGATTGATTAAATAATGACACTTGATTGAAAACGAGTAAAATAAACAGCAGAAGTTCGAGGAAAAATCAATCATTATTATTCACGAGAGAGATAAAAAAAAAAGCGCTTTAAAAACAGCAGTGGTCAAGCGAAAAAAGCGATACATTGAACTCTCATTCTCACATGATTGACTGCTACATTATGATACGTCTTTGAAAAGGAAGAAAATAATAAACAAAGCAGACACATGACCATGAGTGGACTTGAATAATTCTTTGAAGAGTCGTCGATTCGCTTTCGTAAGTCCCGATTCACGGTTTTCAAGTCTAGCAGACACTAGGAAAGGAAACAGAATCGAGGAAGATTCAGAAGATTTCTTGCAATTAAGAAGAAATCATAGTAATCGTAACAAGAATAAGTGGTATTTGAGTAAATTATACTTTTTGCGGAGAGTCTGTAAAATTTGCGACATTTTTCTCTGTGTTTGTGATTTTTCAGACAATATTTTGCCTAACAGTGAAGAATAGAAGACAAAATGGGATACGTTTTCAGAATGAAAAGGATTCCTATTATTAATATCATTGATAATATAATTTTGATTTAATTAACATACAGGAAGATTAAATTTTTTTTTTTTTTTTGTACTTACCATTTCTATATTGATCAATCATTTTATATATATATATATATATATATATATATGTGTTCATGTTTCGTAATAAATTTTCAGCTTTATGTTTCACTGTTACAAATTGCGCATTTATAGAACACTACTAAGTTTTAAGAGAAGTGTGGGTTGATAACCATTTAACAGAGCTTGTTATAGGCGATGTTTTAATCTAGTCGCATGTTCGAGACCCATGACAAAATGTACCCATTTCACGGGCTCCACAAAGACCCTAATGTATAGGGTTTGATGCATGTTAAATCCGTTGGTGCTTAAAGTCCTCAAGTTGTCGGAATGAGGGAGTCAAGTGCCAGCAACACGTGTCGACCATTATAATCGTGGTTGAAAATTACGTCCGTCAATAACCGTCCCATTGCTTCTCATTTATTGTCAATTGTCTTATAACAGTCGCACGTATAAGCTGCACAAGGCTATTGGCAACGGACCTCGTAATTATGAACATCCGGTCAAATGACTAGGATGTCACTTGAACTTGAAAGCCACTTTCCTAACTTCCACACCATGCCAAAGTGAAGGTTTTGAATCGCGCTAGATTTAACGAGCATCATCCCCTCTACACGATAGGCAATTCAGGAATCGAACCCACGATTCAAGTGAAACAACTCCGACTGCGATTTCGCGACTGCGACAACTCGGCCATTCACGTGTTGCTTTTAGTTTGATATTAACAAACAAGCAATCATACAAATAAGAACACTAATATCTATTTTATTAACGGTTCAGATACAAAAATTAGATGAGAAAGTTTTTTTAAAGCATTCTATCTTTTTAAATACTAACACGTTACATATAGTATAGAGGCCGCGGTTGCCTAGTGGTCATGGTCGTGAAATCACAACCGGCGTTTCCATCAGGTCGTTTGTTCCAGTCAAATTGCCCCTAAAATCCCACTGTGCAGCGGGGATGGCCCATATTAAATTTATCCAGGTTCTCCGATGGGTGTGGAGTAGAAGCTTGGAAAGGGAAAGACTCAAAATTATGGGGTCCTCCGCCAAGAGATTTAGCCTTGCTCCGAAGTACGATGCTCGGATGTGGTGAATAAAAAATTTTCCTAATAAATATCTCATTTAAAAAAAAATTGCGCACAGAGTATTGTGTAATGTAATGTATCGGAAACGAAAACAGTCAGGCTAGAGATAATTATTTAATTTTATTCCACCGCTAAACATGCGCCATGCTACACACTAGATCCTCGTTTTCTCACACTCCTTGTGGCTGCGGTAGCATAGTGGTCATGGCTTCGGATTCATGGCCGGCGATTTTCAGTCACGGGTTCGATCCTTGGCTGCTAAAGACCCTCCTGACGCATGTTAAAAATGTCAGGGCCCAAAGTCCTCCCTTTAGCGTGCTGTGTAAGTTAGGAAAGGAATGCCAGCTCAGGTGTCGACCTCGTCACTTCACTGAGATTCAAAATTACGAGATCCGTCGCCAATAGCCCTCGTGTTGCTTCTAGTGCGACGTTAATAAAAACAACTTCTCACACTCCTTCGCCCCGTTTCGCTTTCTAGTCGGTGCGCGCGCATTTCAGTCTCCAAGTTTGATAGGGTGATTTCATCCCCGACGAAATCATCTGGTTTGTACCGTGACATTCGCTACAGTACCCTTAAAGAAATCACAATTATAATAACGTTTTCGCAGAAAACAGAGCTTTGCATAAATATAATGTATAAAGCTTTTGAAGTACGTTTAGAACTGTTTCAGATAGTGTTGTAAATCTTGTTCCAGTCACAAATTAAAATTCATTCATTGAGGTTTACGGAAATTCAAGTTCTAAAATTGTATAGCTCAATAATTGGCCAAGGTAGTCTAGTGGGTAATCGCGGCTGGCATTATTTTCGTCATCACGTCTTGACATCAAGCTCTGATGCCATTTAAGACAAGCCCGTGTAGCAGGGCTAATGCAGGTTGAATTTGGTCAAGATCCAAAGTCCTCCTGAGGGCTTGGTGTGGAAATTTGAAGAAAGAGGTACCAGCGTAAGTGCGGTACTCGTCACTTGACTGAGGCTCAAAATTACGAAGTTCATCGCTTATAGCCCTAATGTTGCTTCACGGTACGAAATTCATAAACTGCCACAAACACACCACATTTATGTTGTACATACAAAATATAGCTATTAAATAGCAAGATTGACGCTGCTACAGAATAAGTACACATGCTCCAAACGCTAGCGATCGACAGCTATTCTCTTTCGAATGCAGTGTCTCTCGCTTCTTTAAGCAAATCCATATAGCGGTAGCCTTCGGTCGTATTATAGTTAATTTTTTGTCTCGCTAGAAAAATGATAAGGGAACAACGAATTGTTGTGAAATTTCACATGAAATTAAAAACAGCTGCTAAAACTTATAATTTATTGAAAGAAGTGTATGACAATGAATGTTAAAAGCGTGCATGTGTTTTAGAGAGGTTTAAGCGTTTTCAAGGTGGACGAGAAGACGTCCACGCCCGGTGGTTCAAGCCCGGATAGTCCTCCCACGCCAAAAACAGATGACAATATAGAAAAATTAGGTAATCTGGTTCGATCTGACTTAGTTTAAATATTCGTGCGATTGCTGAAACTGTTGGAAGTGACAAAGAATTCGTACGGCAAATTTTTCCACCAAGACAATGCGCCGGCTCATTCCACATTGTCTGTCAAGAGATTTCTAGCCAAGTACAGCATCCCAGCTTTAGACCATCCTCTTTATTCGCCGGATCTTGAGCCATGCGACTTCTATCTGTTTCCTAAGGTGAAATCTCCATTAAAAGGAGTAAGATTTTCAGACCACTGAAGCTGTGAAAGAGAAAGTGGTACGCATCTTGAAGGAACTGACAGAAGACTTCCAGCACTGTTTCGAACAATGGAAGATTCGCTTGGAGCGTTATAGGGACAGAGGAGTGGTATATATTGAAGATGATAAATAAATACGTATGAAATCAAAATAAAGTATTTTACACCAAGAGTTCTCGTTATTTAGTAGCCATACCTCGAATGTGGAAAAAAAATTAAAATTCAAAATGTTAAAAATATTTTTTTTTCGGTAAGTTCTATCAATTCATCAGTTCCTTATCTTCTCATCACCGATCGTAATTGCTTTTCACATCGGACAGCTTTCAGTCATTTTGAAATAATTTTCCTTCCTAAGAAAATAAGAGGAAATACGTAATTCATTACATGTTAGTATCTTGGTTAGATTAAACTAAATTTAATTTAATTTAACTTAATTTTTTATAAAATACCATTTCCTGGTTCTATTGATCGGTCTACACTCATGTCCTTTTCATTACACGTTATGCAAGAGAAATATTAGTTAGTGTTTTATATAAAAGCTTTTTCCCTTTAGTTAGTCTACAATGACGTACTTTTCGTCTATTTTTATTTTTTATTAAGTATTAAATATAACTGTTACATAACCTGTTTAATTATAATGAACAAGATTTAGACTAATAAAAATATTTTTTTAAATTGAATAGGGGATTAGGAAAAAAGGATCAGAATCCAAAATTATAGCAAGTTATTGCAAGATAGCCGTTTGATTAATATTTGAGTAATCTATATGTAAAACGCAAATAAATCTTAATCAATTATCTTCAAACAGGAAAAACCATTATTGGAGCATACTACGCATCATTACTTGACAAGCTGAAGGCAGAAATTGAGGAAAAATGGCCACATATTTGCATGAAAAAAAATTATGTTTCACTTAGACAATGCGTCGTCTGACACTTCAGCGGTTGCCATGGCGAAAATCCACGAATTACGGTTTGAACTGCTTAACCACCCTCCTTACTCATCAGATCTAGCCCCAAGCAACTTCTTTTTGTTCCCTATATAACACATCGATCAATAACTCCCGAGACTAACCCAGAGATGGCGCTCGTAGTAAACCAGTAACCAGGTCTTTCTAGAGTACTAACCTTTGCTTGAAACGTGTCAAAATTTTAAGTCGATCGGACCAGGAAAAAGGTTTTGAAAAAAAAAAAGAAGATTTGGAAAAGCGTTGGAACGATTGTATCACCCTAAAAGGTGATTAACAAAAGGTGTTATGTTGATGAATAAAAAAAAAATTTGCAAAAAAAATGTTGTTTTCAATTTTAGACTCGGGAGTTATTGATCGATGTGTTATATATATATAATTTCAGCTGATGTTTTTCCGCCATATTGGGGGATGGTTTTCTACACTGGGTGGGGAAAACTGTTAAGCTAGAGTAACATTGGCGATTCGAACTCCCAATCCTTGGGTGCAAAGAAAACTCGCCAGGTCTTGCTTTGCAGTGCTCTTAACAGTTAAGCAAAAAGGGATTCTCCATTGGAATAGCTATTAAGAACAAGTTATTAAGAACAGTTATTAAGAACAATTATTAAGAACAAGCCTTTTAATTTCCGTAGTCTTTGTTGAAGAAAGACGTCACATACTCTGCACGGATTGGGTCAGTGAGCGTTAAATGTCAGGATACTAAGTGTGATGTACACTAATTTATCGTAATTAATTTAAATATTATAGAGATGGGCATTTACATAAGATGGGCTTGTTGCACTTACATTCTCAATGCAAATGTGACACATATTGTTGTGCTGTGCAGGTATTACAGTTGCTACAATATCTTCCGACACGAATTTCTAATCGCGCGCTTAGGAAATCCCATGTGCCTTCCCTTCGAAATTTTTGTATAGAATGAAACTGGCCACGTCTCTTTCAGAAACACAAGATATAATTTTTTTTTTATTTTGATTGGATAACTGAAATAATCATTTCAGCTATTGGTTACAGATCACCGCAACCGAGAAATAAAGTTACACCAGCAAATCGTGCATCTGACTGATACTGTGATTTTGGTTCCCAGGAGATCTGACTACTTTTATGTCATTTCTACACCCTTGACATTTCCCTCGAGTCTAACTGCCTTTAATGAGGATATTTGTCCAGATGAAAGGAGACCACCAGCGCGCACTTGCTTAAGTTATTCAAACATTTTAATTTCTGTCATCGTTGCTGAAGAAAACCACCGCAAATCTAAGAGGTGGTGCGTGGCTCTCTGGTCTTTTTATTACGCCAAACGACAGAACCCCGCAATATTTCAACTTTTTGTGAATACGGGTATACACCAGTCTTCTATTTGTTAGTTTTATTAACATCGCACTAGAAACAACATGGGGGTTATTGGCGACGACCTCGTAATTTTGAACCTCGGTCAAGTGACGAGGACAACACCTGAGCTGGCCCCCCCTCTCCTAACTTCCACGCCACGCCACGCCAACACGAGGACTTTGAGCCACGAAATATTTATCGTGCATTACGCAAGGCTACACAAAGGATCTTTAGTGGTAGCAGATTTCGAAACTACGACTCGACTAAAACTATCGACCGCGACCATGACCACTAGCTTCCACGGTGATTCAGGGACTGGTAAGTTCATGTTCAAGAAAAAAACATTGAATTTTAGCACATTTTTTCAGCTAAAAAATTACCCACGGATTATTTATTAACGTCGCACTGAGAAGCAATTCAAGGGCTATTGGCAATGGATCTCGTAATTTTGAACCGCTGTCAAGTGACGAGGACAACATCCGAGCTGGGACCTCCCTCTTGAAACTTCCACGCCCACAGGAGATCTTGGAACATAGACTTAATGTTTTGGCCAGCCAAGGGGCTTGAGTTACAGTCAACGACAAAGTGACGAGAGACAAAGTGACGAATGCAGAGTTTTCTGAATATCTTTTCTGGCCAATCCCTATCAAATGAAATGAGTAAGCGAGTCTGAATTTCTCCATGCCATTGTCATTATTTGCTTTAATTCTAATATTTTTTTTTGAATAATTTAATTATTTGAAAAAGTTAACACTTTTGGTGGCTCAATCTGTTCTTTGCAACACCTTGCATGGAACAATTTTTGTTCCTTTTTCGCGTTAACGATTTCTCTTCTAATTTAAGATTCTCGCAAGAAGTTTGTCTGCCTAAACCAGATGAAAGTAAAACTGAACAAAAAAGTATTGATCGAACAATTGTTTATTCAGTCGCACAAAGAAGCAACACGAGGACTCAATTTTGGTTCTCGTAAAGTGATGGGGATGACACTTGAACTGGCACCTCCCCCTCCAAAATTCTACTTCGTGCCAACAGGAAGACTTAATCTACATGGCGAATCTTCAGTGGCGTCGAAACTGGAACCCAAGACTTGACGGAAACAACGCCGGTCGCCAGCTCGCGACCATGACCACAAGACTACCACAGCCACGAAAAATTGCTCTAGAGAACATCGCTATTTCGAAGAAAAGTAAGAACTGGAGTATATTTTCGCTGAGACGTAAAAAGATAAATCTCCTTATCCAATAATGCTATTAGTTTACCAAAGTTATACAACATAAAATGTCATTATGAACGAAAATCATATACATTATATTCACATAAAACGTTATGCAATAGTAATCGCATAGAACATTGCTTCTGCTATCGAAGGTAAATTAAAGAAAGAAAAATTACCACTGTAGATACTTATTGTCCCTTGACTTTTACGAACTGGTCGTGATTTTTTGTTTGGTTTTATTAACGTTGCTCTAAAAGCAACATGGGGGCTATTGGCGACGGACCTCGTAATTTTGAACCACGGTCAAGTGACGAGGACGACACCTGAGCTGGCACCCCCATCTCCTAACTTTGCAAAAACGCAACTATATCCTATTCTATAATGTGCAAGTCTCAAATTTTTATTTTTTTTTTAAATCCAAATAACACAGCGAAGAAAAATTTCCATTATTGGCAGAATCTCCCATCGTTTTGCGACATTTTCTGGTTTGGTGAAAATGGTCGACGTAATTTTGCACAAGTACCTATATAAAAACATTAAAAGCTAAGTTTTCTTACGTGATACATTTTCGGCTGAAAACAACAAAACTTTTACCTTCTATTCAAGATTAACGCGATGGGGATAAACGAATTTATGAGTTGGGCCTATTCCAGTGAGTATGTTTAATTATCAGCAAGTCACGTGTGATTTATGTGAGTCTCATCTGCTATTTCTTAACCTCTTGCAACCCTTCAACCGAAAGGTTGCTTACCAGTCAGTCGACTCGATCGATTCATTGAGTGATATATGAACGATATGGAGCAGCAAAGAATATTATCACTTCATTCGAATTTCAAGACTGCGAATAGAGAATATATATATATATATATATATATATATATATGATTCGAACAGAAAAAGCAGAATAAACAATCACCATAAATAGTATAGTTACGTAATACGAGTAATAAATCACATGGAGTCATCATGTGTACGGACAGATCGAATACTTATGGGTGGGCAGCGGTAGCCTAGTGGTCAAGGTCGTGGACTCGCAGCTGGCGGTTTTCGTTCAGTCGCGAGTTCGATCCTTGGCCGCCAAAGACCCGCCGTGTAGCCGGGGCTGATGCACGTTAAATCTGTTCGGGGCCCAAAGTCCTCCCGTTGGTGTGGTGTGGATGTTAGGAGAGGGGGGGTGCCAGCTCAGGTGTCGTCCTCGTCACTTGACCGTGGTTCAAAATTACGAGGTCCGTCACCAATAGCCCTCGTGTTGCTTCTAGTGCGACGTTAATAAAAACTAAACTAAACGAATACTTATGGCGAGTAATTGGGTCTGAAGCCTCGCTTCCCATAGTTTAAATTTGGTTGGGGTACCACTAAGAAATCTCTAGGAAAAATAAGTTTTACACTGATTCAAGTTATTTGTGCATGTTTTTTTTTTTAAATTGAAGAGTTTCGACAGTTTGTTTTGAAAAATAAAAATCATTGCTTTTACGAGTAAAAATCGAGAAAATATTTCTCATGAGGGAGGGAGGGAAAGTTAGGGTTTATGGAGCAAGACCTAATCTATGCTGTGTCAAATCATATATGATTGTATTCTAGACACAGGAAAATTGATTTAAAAAAAAAAAAAAAGACAAGGGAATTGACAAAAAGGAGCTTCGAAAATTGATAAGGATCGCTAAGGTATTCCGAAGGCGCGTTACCATGTTTACCAAAAGCAGTAAACCCTTCGGAATGTAAAAGATCTCTGGAGTTCTTCGGGTCATCATTTCTGAACTTTATTCATTTAGGTAAGCTCCTGCAGGGATATTTTTTTAGGAAAACAACTTGTGTCGAGATGTTTCAGCACTTAGAAGAACACGAGGGCTATTGACGACTGACCTCGTCATTTTGAACCTCTATCAAGTGATGAAATCGACACCTGAGCTGGCATCCCATTCCCCAAACTTACACACCTTGTCAACATGAAGACAATGTGCCTCAATAAATTTAATGTGCATCAACCCCACTACCCAACAAGTCTTCAGCAGCACCAAGACTCGAACACTCGACTCGATTGAAACAATGCCGACCAAGAGCTCAGGACCAGTCCACCATGACCTCCAAGTTTTCGAGACTGAAGAAAGATGTAAATCAGAAAGAATGATCAAGCCCGAAAGTCCTGTGGGGGGAGATATTCAATTCGAGTCTGATATCTCTAAAAACTTCTCGTTCTGAATGAAGAAGGCAGTAGCACATTAAATAGAACAGAATCACAACATCCTTATTGGTATGGTGTGGAAGATCAGAAGTGAGTTACCTACTCAGATGTTGCTCTCGTCACTTGACCATAGATCAAAATTACGAGGTCCATCACCAATAGTGTTTGTGTTGTTCTAGAGTTTTTCTCGTTTTTATTAACGTCACATTATAAGCAACTCGAAAGCTATTGGCGACGGACCTCGTAATTTTGAACCTCGATCGAGTAACAAGGTTGACACCTGAGCTGGCACCCCCTTTCCTAACTTACACACCCCGCTAAAGGGAGGACTTTGGCCCCCGACATTTTTAACGAGCTTCAGCCCCGGATACACGGAGAGTCTTTAACGGCCAAAGACCGAACCTGCAACTGAACGAAAAGTGCCGGCCACGAATCCGACGCCATGACCACTAGGCTACCGCGGCCACGTTGTTCTAGAGTATTGTAAAGCAAAATTCAAAAACGGAAAAGAATTCCTATATGAACCGACAATTTTCCGTGTGAACTTTTTTTATTCCCTTTTGTCGCACGTAATTCATTATGGTAACAAATTCAAAATAGATATGTACCCATGCCCACGGGAAATTTTAACATGCATTTTCCATATGAAGCTTTTTTTATATATATAAGTTTTTATGCTTTTCCTGTTGAAGTTTTCGGATTCTTGGAAGATCTATTGGGAATTCTTAATGCGATTCAATATAACATCAAATGAAAATTAATAATTTGCGTAAGGAATACATTATGATCTTAATCTATATCACATCAATAATCGTAGCCGTCAAGAGCTCGCTATGTCATCACGTTCAACCGCAAACAAAAAAAAATCCTCCGTAAACTTCTTCCACTTCCCAAACCTGCACAAAAACAATAGTATCTCAAAGAAGGGAAAAAACAGGGAAATTCTTGCAGGTGAAATAAAAAGGGAAGAAACACGTTTCCGATTTGCCGCCGTGCTCATCCACTCCACTGCAGCTGTCATTCCGGTTTGGGGCTGCTGTCGAGCGATCATGAGCGCTCTGGAAGTCACTTTCGAACTCCTGGTCGTCTTGATCAAGACACTTGGAACTGTTTGCGTGTCCATTTTCAGATGCATCATTCCGGAACCCCTCAAGTCGGTGAGGGAGAGGGTCATTTTGGTGACCGGGTCCGCTGGGGGTCTGGGCCGTCAGATTGCCCAGAAGCTAGCCTTGTTGGGTGCCCGTGTTGTTTTGGTCGATGTGGATGAGGTAAGTCCGTTCTGAAAATATTTTATTTTTTGTACATAAATGGTTTTTTTCAAAAACTCGTTTGAATAGAATTTTCAAATTATGAATATAACGTTCTTGTCAGAGATAGAAGAAAAAGATTGAAATGTATCCATATAAACTTCAAAAACTAATCGTGAATTCTTAGTTATGACTTTTTTTTTAAATATCGATATCTGGTCATGGGTCTGGAGAGCTTAAAATTTATTCACCTAGAACGAGACGAACGTTATTTGATTTTTAAAAGTTTTTATAATCAGTAGGACGTGAAATATATTTCTTAAATTTATCTTTTGTTTGAGACCAATATATGAAGCTGCATATCTCTAAAATTGGTTTGTTTTCAACTTGCAAAAGAAGAAAGTAAAATAGATGACACGAACTCTTTTTTTTTTTTTTTTTTTTTTTTCTTTTTGAATCCCGAACCTGTAATTTTCTAAAAATGGATTTAAGGTAGATATTACGAAATTATTTGAATAATTTATCTTTCCCGTGAGTAGTTCCGGAAATTTAAATATGTTGATATAAATAAACGTTTTAAATATGTTTAAATATGAAAATGGTTTTTCTTCCGAGGGTATTTAAAATTTTCATTCAATTTCAATAATCCAAAGAATTGGAAACAAAATACTATTAGTTTCTTTAATTCAATTTAAATCTTAAGAAATTATAAAGCGCTTGATTTATATAAATATTGAAAAATTATTGACAAATTGATTTGATAAATTGTTTATTGACGTCGCACTTGGAAGAAACACGAGGGCTTTTGGCGATGGACCACATCATTCTAAACCTCGGTCAAGTGACGAGGACGACACCTGAGCTTTGACCTCCCTCTCCAAACTTTCACATCACCTTAAAAGGACGAAACTTGGGACCTCGACAGATTCAATGTGCATCAGCCTCGCTACTTGACGAGCCTTCAAGAGATGTCAGGACTCGAGGTCGCGACCATGACCACTAAGCTACAGTGGCCACATAAAGCGTTTACAGGAATTTTTTTTTTTAAATCTAAAATTAAACTCTTTCTATATTCCTAAACAAGCTTTGTTAATTTAGACTTCGGAATAACTTTTGATAATTTTCTTTTAATTTATTCCATAATGTTCAAGTTTTAATTAAATATTAAGAATACTCGTTAATACTGCGTAAGGAGAAATACCAAAATCTTTCTGCATTAACAAATAATTTTATTTTATAAGTACCGCTTAGAATAACATTGAGAACTCTGAAAACTTAGTTTTTTTTTTTATATAAACTTGTGTTCTTATTACATTGAGTACATTTCTCCAAATACACTTATTCGTTCGTTTCTTGAACTTTTTCAAGAGAGGAAAGCAATTCTTGAAGTACAAGCTTACTTTCCCTGTCGCAGCAGAATAAAAAGGGGAAATAATGTTATGAATTTGGAGAAACTATTGAGAAACTGCTGTGTGTAATTGATTGATAAGCAGTGCAGCCTTTAGCAGCATTTTGGTTGATGCATGAGGGATTTAGAGCAGCAAAGGCAATTATTACAATTAGGTGCATTGATACATTTGGGGGAATGGTTGCTTTGGAGGGGAAGACACAATTAAGGCTTGCCTGCTCGGACGAAAATGTGAAATTCGTATTACATCTAATGGCAAAAGACCATAGAACCTTGATTGCTAAATATATCTATCGCCGAATTGGTGTCAAATCCTGGGTAAAAGAGGGGCCGCGGTAGCCTAGTGGTCAAGGTCGCGGACTAGCGACCGGCGGTTTTCGTTCAGTCGCGGGTTCGATCCTTGGCCGCCAAAGACCCGCCGTGTAGCCGGGGCTGATGCACGTTAAATCTGTTCGGGGCCCAAAGTCCTCCCGTTGGTGTGGTGTGGATGTTAGGAGAGGGGGGGTGCCAGCTCAGGTGTCGTCCTCGTCACTTGACCGTGGTTCAAAATTACGAGGTCCGTCGCCAATAGCCCTCGTGTTGCTTCTAGTGCGACGTTAATAAAAACTAAACTAAACAAAATCCTGGGTAAAATATCTGCCAGAGATTCCTCACTTCTTGATTGTAGAATGAATTTGTATGAAAAACAAGAATTTTGTTAGGCGTAATTTTTCTATACAACGGATTTTCTATCCGGTGAATTTCTTTGCTTCAGGGGCTTATCTTCTTTAGGCAAGTACAAGAATCCTTACCTCGAGAAAGGCTGGAGATTCTTTTTTACCAATGGGGTTGTGGCAACGGTAGTCATGGGGGCGGAGTCGCGGCAGGCGTATCTATCGAGTCGAGGGTTCGAGTCCCAATACCACTTAAAACATGCTGTGTAGCGGGGAAGATTCACGTTAAATCTAGTTGAAGTTCCAAGTTTCTCGTAGGTGTGGAATTTTGGAGAAGGTGATGCCAGTCAAGATTCGTCCTCGTCACTTGACCGCGGTCCAAAATTGAGAGACGTCGCCAATATAGCCATTTCATTTCTCCTCAGTGCAATATTAACAAACATCATATTTCCAATGGGATTTTCGGCCTTCGGTAAATACGAGTGACGTGACTCCGGGATGGGCTAGCAATCCTTCTCTATTTTCGACCCTCCTTCAAACAATTTTTCCTTCCCCCTTTTTTTTTTTTTTTTTTTTTTGTTTGTTTGAATTACAAATACACCATTTTTTGGCGCAATATAACATTATTTGACTCGTGTACCAATAAACTTATTTCATTTCATTGGCGATTCCCTTTTCTTCCTTATGAAAGTATTTTAAGTTGAAATTCCTCTCGAGTCAAAACTTAACTTTAAAAATTCGTATTTTTGAAACAATGAAAGATTCGAAATGTAGCGAGAAGGGAAAAGTAAAAAATTCAAGGAACTACTTTCCTAAAAGACAATTTTAAAGATTTAGAAATATCACCCAATTAAGTAAATTGGTCAAGAAATTTTTAAAGGAATAAAAATAATCTCGAAAAGATTGTTTCTGAAAGCAAAACATCTGAATCATTTTAACTTGTACTGCGAATATTAAAGTTTACTTCTATTATTTGTTTGGTTTGGGTTCTCCAGGATAAGTAAAACTGAATGTCATAAAAATGAGTCGCTGGCAAATAACTGAACCAACCGCCCCCCTCCTCCCCAACTTAGAAAGTGAGATGTTTATTTTGGGCCGCTGCTTCCACCTACATACAGTATGGTTAAAGTCGCCAAAACTGACTTTCTTACGGTGATATCACGTGACTAACAAAAATTTTATGCTTTCGAGATGTTTCAGGATTTAACTCGTAAAAGAACTTACCTTCTACTATCGATTACTTTTTATTGTTATAAAATATTAAAGACATGGCTTTAGAATAAATTTATGTGGAATTATTTTTTTGTATCGTTAAGAAAATGATTTCAAAAAACGGGTAAATATTAGTGTCTATATTATCTTGTACCCCTCTTTTAATTATTCGTTTGAGTGTTCCCTAGTTTTTAAAAAATATTTACAATAATCAGAGAAAAAGTAATTTCGCAGAAAC
>BMAW01053122.1:0-16544 GCA_019974015.1 Nephila pilipes
TGAAATCTGAAGCATTCAAATAAAAACATGTAGAGAAGTACTTAAATAATAGTTATATACTGAGTTCGAATAAAATTAAATTGAAGTATTTTCAGTAAAAGTCAATTTTAATTAAATCAAGGGCGATCTCATGAAGAGAAAATCAATATGATTAATTTGAATAAATTGCGTAAATTATTCATTTAATGTAAGGAAATGTTTATAATGTGGCTTCCCTAACGAACTATGAGAATATAATTTATATTCTATAGTAATTTATATATTTATAATCTGGTAACATCTGAGAGAATACAATTTTTAATTTACGCACACACACACACACACACACACATATATATATATATATATATGAATTTTCTTTAATCTATATCAATAAAAAGCAGAATTTGCTGCTTTTGTCATTGGCGTAGCGGAACGATTTTGAGATACATAACCATAAAATTTGGTACAAAGAATCTATAATTACTAGTAATTCCAACTTATGTGGGAAAGAAGATTTTAATTTGCTTATCTATTAACACAAACACACGCACACAAAAAGAAAAAGGCTTGACATATTTAATCTAATCACCTGAGAATAATTTTGAGAACAATTAATTATGTATCTTCAAAGAATAATTTTTTTTCTCTACGTTGAGATGAATACTAATAAAAGATGAATATACGAGAAGAATATTCGAATTAAATGTAATTCTCAAAACTTCATTTGGAATTTCATCTTTAAAATTAAAGATTGTGCGCGTTCATTGGTAGATATATTTTGATCGAAACAAACTCGGAATTTAATTTGTGACGTTGGGCTATTTGTGATTTTCTCTTCACTAAATTTGGGGAATTTTTTTGGAGATTGGTTTCTGGAAATCACAATTTCTTGTCAACCAAAATGAAACGTTATTATGTTAATTAGATGCAGGTGGAGTTAAAGTGAAGTGATTTAGGTATGACGGTATATATACAAAGGGAAATTTAGAGGATACAAGACGAGTGTGGCTAACTCTGAGTGTAATATAAGCAAGAGATCGATAATATCAAGAGTTGTTATGGGCGGTAACTGCAGCAGCGGATTTGGTAGATCAAAGAAACCTCAATTGGAAAGATTTTTTTAATAGAGTATTTTAATAATATTTAAATAGGTAGATTACTCCAAAAGTCCCCATAGAGAGCGTAAACTTCTTAGGCATTATATTAGAGTAATTGATAAATAAATGGTTGCGTTAGAACTGACTGGTGTGACTTTGCGTAGGTAATTGACTTTTAGAGTTGGCTGTATTTGACTGTATTATGGTACAAGAGTCGTGGTACAAGAGACTGTGTTATGGCACAAAAATCAATAATTTCTGGCTTACCATTATTTCGGGTAGAAATAATGCTACGTCACAAATTATTCTGTTTTATTGTTGGCAGATTATACTTTAACAGTAAGATTTATTATACTTTAAAAATGCCACTTTTGTCTCATGAAAGAATAGTACAGAAGAACCTTTCACTTCACTTATTAAAGTACCATAGGTTATTTGCACAATAATATGCTTACTCAGTGGACTAAGATTATTATTATTGTGAACTATTAAAGAGATATTAAATATATCTCTTTAATAATTCACAATAATAATAATCTCTTTAATAATTCTTTTGAATAAGCAAACAGTGATCACTTGTGGAACCCCTGTCAAAGTTCCAGAGAGCTCGAAGTGTTCCGCGGAACCCAGGTTGAAGACCTCTGATCTAAAAGTACGAAAACATCGAAATCGGTGTTCCTCGTGAAACCTGTTCTGTGCTGCTCTGATCTCTTTATAGTCATTTCCACCTTGCTGCAACGACAGCGATGTGAAAAGATACGGAATAGGGCCGACTCGGTTCGGCCGATAGCTGTTCTTTTCTTTTTCAACTATTCAACCAGTTTGAAGCAGTTTTAAGTCCACCTTTGTCAGTTCTTTTACTCTCGTCCATTGCTTGGTCTTATTTCTTTTTAATTGATAATAAATCTTGCCATTCTTCATGTTCCATTTGTTGCCAAACAATGCAATTTCAGTTGCCAAATTCCAAAATAAATTTACATATTAAATTGAAGCATTGAACTATATGTAGTTATAATCCTTAAAAATGAAATGTGTTTGATATTGCACTCGCACCTGACAAACTTCTTCAAAGTGATATACACTCATAGACCTAAAATCAGCGCACCAAGAAGGAGTCGTTAAATAAAACGATATTTTACCTACGTAATGACTACTTGGATATAAGTAATTGATTAGAAAATCAAAGAAAAAAGTTAATTTATTTCAGAGAAAAGGGCAAAAGAACGGAGGATTTAATACCCTGTTGAACCCCCTGTAACGCGAATGCACGATGCGATACGATCCGGCATTTTGGCATACAAGTTCTGTATGATGTCTTGATATTTGCTATAACCTTGAGTCTAGTTCGTTCAAAAATATGCGATGCCCAACTTGTCGTTTAAGGGATCCCAGATCTGCTCGATTGGAGACAAATCTGGGCATCGGGCAGGCGAAGGAAAGGTAGTAACAGTGCGGAGACAGTCTTGTGACACCCTTGCCGTGTGAGACCAAGCATTGTCTTGTTGAAAAATGGCTCCTGGGAGCCGTTGCATGAGTGGCAACACATGTGGTCGTAGGATATCATGGACATAAAACTGGACTGCCATGGTGCCACGAATCAATACTGGGGGTAACCGCATATTGCAGACAATGGCACCACATACCGTCACACCAGCTGTGGGAGCGGTGTGTCGCTATAAAGCAAAGGCAGGATTGAGGCGTTCACCACGGGGACTCCACACACGAACACGATGTCATCATTGCTGATTGGATCTGGATTCGTCGCTAAAGGTGACCTGGTTCCATTCCGCTGCGTTCCAGTTTCCTCGTGCATAGCACCACTCCAAACGGAGGCGTCGATGGGTGCGCGTCAAGGACAGCACACGTATTGGGCGATACGATCCCAAATGTCCTTCAGCCATCCGCCTTCGTATGGTCTGAGAAGACACAGGGGGCTCTAATGAAGGTTCTATATGTGCCTGGATGACGGTAGATGAAGCAGATGGCTGTACGGGTGCATTTCTTACGATGTGGCGGTCTTCTCGTTTACTGGTCTGTCGAGGGCGTCCTGAGCCTGGTCTTCGGGTAAATGACATCTCTCGGATCCACTGGTCCCAATATCTCCTCACAACACAATCAGAGGGGCCTAATTGACGAGCTACTCGCCTAGCTGACCACCCAGCTTCCATCATGCCGATGATTCTCCCCCTCTCAAACTGCGACAGCTGCTCATATTGTCTTCGAAAACGGCGTATCGGCATGTCTACCTCAGCTCTTCCTTTGTAAACGATTCAGCACACTCAAAAAGCTTTGGTTACCTGTTTTATACTCCACGGAGAACGACGTTAAACTCCCTCTAAAGGCTATACGTAATGCGCAATCACGCTGAATTTCTAATCATTTGCCCATCTACTCCACATATACCTTCATGCCAAGTTTCGTTACGATCCCGCAATTATTTCTTGGTGCGCTAATTTTTTTTGTCCATGACTGTATATAGTGAAACGTTGTTTTGCAGAAAAGAAGCACGCTTTTTATCTGCCAACTTGGACATTTCCTTTTTAGTAATAGCTTGACTTTATTCTCAATCATTAAAAGTAGTATAGGCTGTTGATAAAGCGCTGCCTTTCTCAATTATTACAGATTATCGGAATATAGCTCGTCTATGACGCTTTTGCTTGTTATTCGCAAATGAAATGTGTCTGCAAACGAAGGAACAGAAACTATAGTTTTAACTAAATTAATATTAATTTAAAAAGAAAAAGCGTTTATATATATTTTTGAATAGAGAATGGTTTTAGGATAAATATAAATCTGAAAACTTATCAATTTGATAATTATGGATGCAACATGGTACTTAAACATTTTACACTTGAAAAGTTTGAAACGTGTCATTTTCATGCATAATTATAATTTCTGACGAAGTGACTATAATATTTTATTGAAATTGAAACAATTAGTCATTTAAAAATGCAGACTAGAGTTTTTTATACGAAGTAAAATCTCTTTGATTATTTTTAATAACAACGAAATCCGTAACACGCACACATTGCAAGGCATTTTTCAAATTTTATAAGAACGAACAGCTTTCTTTCAAGTAGTATTAAAATGTTCAAACTCTAAGATTTGCAAAGATTTCGAAATATGAAATGTTATACTTTCACTGCGAAAAACGGGTACTCAAATTCGAGTACAAAGTGCTCACTTTTAAATATTTCACATACTCAAAATAGCTCCTATGCCAACGTGATCAAATTTAAGACTCTAAGTTAAAGAAAATTAAGAAAGTTATTTTTCTAAGAAAAATAACTTTCTAACGTCTAGGAAAGTTATTTTTGTCTTCTACGATTTGTTGCATACATAGGAATGTTATGGGTAATTATTTTGTTTGGTTTTGTTTACTTTTAAAGTTTTCAATGGTTTTGTGATTTTACCCACGTAAAATGTTATTTATACGTTTATTATATTAAACTAACAAATAATTTAATTTTAACTTCATAGCCTTTTTGATTTGTTTTAAAAAGGAGAAGCAAGGCTGGTATAACTTATTCTTAAGATTTTTATCCAGCTGTAATTCTAAACTAAGAAATTACTTCCTTCATGGCGGTAGCACAACCCACCTAAAATTTATTTCTGGGTACCCCCGATTCATAATGACGACGTTGTCGTAGTTTCGTGCTTGGGTGTGATTGAAATATACTGTGGCGTACTTTTCGATAGAGTTTCAGAAACAGAAACTATAGAAGATTCTGGTAATGCGGTGCTGGTAACGGATTCAGAAGATGTAAGCCTTACGGTTGAAGTCAGCTGTATCTTCTGAAGTTATGCTTTCATTAGCTGGATCTGTTACGTCTTTTGACATTGGTGAGGATATTGCAGTTGAGCTATTCTCTTCACTACTTGTTGTCCTGATAACATTAGGAAATTTTATTCTTTCTGTATTTGTTGTAGAAAACATATTTCTCGTAGTTTCTCCGTCTTTTGGGGTAGACGATGATTCTGTTGAAAAATCGTCTGTATTATTTTCGCTTGTTGGCATTTCTTTCGAAGTGAAGAATTGCGATGAAGTTTTTTCCTGTCGTTGTTTCAAGTGATGATGGTTTCGGAGTTGATTTAATCATCGTTATGTTTTGAGATTATAGATATTTCTAGAATTGTGAACATTTCTGTTGTAGTTTCTGTAGATTGAGGGACGTCTTTTGATGCGTTGGAAATTGTGGTTTCTTTGTAAGAGTGACTGATGTTGGCTTCTCTGTCGATGTGTTGTCATGTAAAAATTAATTAGTATAATGTAAGATATCTTTGTGAAGTAAATCAATAAGTTAATAAAACGTTTCATTAGAATTCAAGCGAATGAACATTAGTTTTGAGTTATTGAAAGCATATAAAATTCTTTTTCAAATAAAAGTTAGTTCCTTAAAAACTTTAACATTCTAATTAAAAGTATTATATTAAGACAAAGCAAGAATTATTTCTGTTTGCATTATAATTTATTATGGTAGTGCACAAATTTTATCTTGTATGAAGAATTATGCAAGGTAATGACGCTAAAAAATTAAAAAAAAGCTAATTACTCTTCTTTAATGTTATCATGTTATTATGTAAAAAGTAAAACATTATAGTGATGTTTTCAACTCGCAGAATTTACAAAGCACAATAGTAAAAGTAGGTTTTTTTACTAGTTAAATTCGATGAATATCTGTCATTTATATTATCTTAAACATTAGAAGATACAATGGACTAAAAAGGAGTCTAAACCTGATTTTTTAAAAAATTTTGACTAAAAGCTTCTTTATGTTGTAATATATCTAATTGTAATATTTTCAGATGGAGTTATAATATTTATCATTGACTTCATGTAAATAAAAAAAAAGGGATTACACATCCATAAATACCTTTTACAGTAATATTTCAATAATTCAGAATGTTAATGGAATGTTCAATTCAAAATCGTGATTACTAACGTCGGTTATGTGTGGTACTGGGAAGTAAACGCAAATTTTTACGGATTACCAGAAATGGATGGCGGGGGGAAAAAAGAAATAAAATTTATATTCATTTCAGAACTGCTTAAGTTATATTTTTTCTCAAGGTGGATAGACTGATCTAAATGGATTAATGATGCGAATTTGCTCGCATCGTAAATTAATTTATAATCAAGCTAGAAATTTATTACCTAGTTTCTAAATCACTAATCTCACTTTCAAAATCACTGGTTTATGCAATTCCAGTAGATATGAGGACAAAATCTTTCAGTAAGAAGCGACAAAAAAAATTCATAATAATGGGAGAACAAATAAAGCTCACGTTTAGATCTCGAGAATATTATTTAAAAATATTTAAAAAGCAGTTGCAGAGGTATTGAGCTTTGCAAATTTGTTATTAAAGGGCTTTAAACCTATAACGATCGCCCTCTCTTAAATAATGTATTTGGTTCGCTGTATATCAGTAATTAAAGTAATATATCTGCAGTTGCAGTGCAGCAGAGTCTGCTACACCAATCTACACATGAACTCATAATAGAAATTCTTAAGAATATCTAAGCCATTTTGTGCTTTCGGATAAAGAATTATGGGCCGTTTCGATTCGTATAGTACAATAAACATACTTCTATCCAGCACTTTTTGGACCACTTCTGTGTTGAGTTAACGATTTTTCCGAACAATCGAAAGTCAATATAGTTTCATTGGATAAAATTTCATAAGATAAAAAATAAAACGTACGGAACTTGTATTTAATATGTATACGCTCATTCCGAAACCCTGCAGATGATAAAAATATCTTACAAAGTACTTTGTCGTTCTAGCATCTACAAAGCTAAGTTGAAACATTGAGCGTAATTTAATTAAGTATTCTAGTACTGATAAAAGCATAGAATAAAAGAAAAAATATTACTGTACAATGGTATTTAAAACAAGTTGCGAAAAGCCTCTCTAGTCGCTTGCTGATTGGTTTGAAGAACACCTATTAGGCCTCGAGAGTCTTTTACTGCACAATTCATTCTATGTGCACATTCGTAATTTTATGCAAACTTGATTTGTTGTAATCCACCATAGAGCAAGAAACATTATACTGAAATGGAATCTGATAGCTACGAATGTACGCTGTGCAAAAATAGCAGCAGCGCTGTCTCGAAATCTAGTAGACAAGGTGAACACACTCACAAATCCACGGGAAAATTTTCAAAAGCGAACTTCTAAATTTGGTATCGGATTATAGAATGTGCCGAATTATAAAATGCATGATTAAAAGCGCTTTCTGTTTCAATATTTGCCGTTCTTGAGAAAAACAGATTAACACATAATTTTTTTAAACTATTCTTTTCTCGTGGAGGTTAATTAATATTATAGTTGACGGGATCAGACTGGAACACCTGAGCGTTATGCTTTTAATCAGCATGCCTGGTACAGAATTTTAAAAAGGAGCTTTACTTCGGCTTTTCCTGCCCAGAACTGCGTTTGTGAAATTAACAAATTTAATATTGTATAAAATTTGGAAAAGTAATTAATGAATTTAATTAAAAAAAGCATTTAGTTGTGTAATAATATGATGAAAGGTTACTCAGAGGCTGGAAGCTTTCTGTGTGGCTGACATGAGTTGATCAGAGAGCAGTACGGGTATATATCTGACTTATCAGCCGACCAATGGGGAGGCTGCCATTCAGTGTGTGTATGTGGGTTATTCGAGGTAGGAGTTTCTAGCATAGCTAGAGACATCTGGTGGTTGAAAACATAAATAAAGGAGCGAAAATTAAAGTGTTTGCGTGAGGAGACTGCTGTTGGTTAGTTACAGGTTTAATAGAATGTTTTTTTGGTCTTTTAATTTTTAAAACAGGATCATAGTTACAGATATTAAGGAGAGATTTGTTTTCGATGGTCATGAGATTATTAAAGAATTTAAGGGAAATTTTTTGAATGATTTGTTTGATTGTTGGGAAGTTAATAGAGGAGTATATGTCTGTGTTTTTCATGAACCATCTAGCGTTTACTATTTTTCGGATGATATTGATTTGAGCTTTTTCAAGTTTACTAATATGTGTTTTGGCAGCGAAACCCCAAATTGGACAGCTGTATAATTTTATATTGATTCAGTGACATTCTGTTCATTTGCAATTTTATTTTACCTATTAGAGTTAATCAGATAAGATCGCTCACTTCCAAGAAAAACGGTATGTGGAGATGCAGTAAGTTTTATATGAGAACGCATTAAAACAATGAAGCTCCCCTGTGTTTTTTTTCTTTAGACATCACGAAATTTATTCATATAATCACTAAATAATAGTCCAAAGAATAAAATTCATCCTGTAAACATTTGCATCGATATACATAAACCTGTTGTAGCAGAACAGTTTCCAGTTCATCTTACATTACAAGCCCTAAAAATACGCGCTGATAGTCAAAAATAGTCTTTTGGAGATTTATAAACGCATAATAAAAATATTCATTCATTATTATGCAGATCGTATATATAAAGATTTTTATCGCCTTTAAATGAATACCTAACAAAATTGATAGAATTTTAGAACTGATTCATAAATTTAAAAATAACGAAAAAAATTAGATTGGAAGTTTCAAAAAATACGATTAAATGGAAGACTGTTTAATTTTTTTAAAATTATTTATTCTATTTGAGTATGGAAATCGATTTTGAAGTGAATAAAAGAGCCAAAGTCCTACCCGTTAGAGAGACCCAATCCAGTTCGGAATTGCTTAACCTAAACCTTACCGCTCCTCAATCAGCTCTGGTAGGTCTATAAAGAGACCGATCAAAACTGGTCTTCTAGTTCCCAGACCTGTTTTACCAGGTCTTATATCTGATTGAGAAAAGAGCTCATTTGAAGGATTTTTTTCTAATTGCATTGGTTCTCCCAGTGTCGTATGATCTAGTTCTTTCGTTCTTATTGCTTTCTGCCTGCGGTGAGCATTCTGGAAGTCTCGTCCATGCGTGTGATGTTTAATTGAACTAATTCCGAGGGTCATGGGTGTGTGTCACTTGTCCTATTTGTGATTAGGGAGATTTGCCAGCAGGTAGACGGATGGTTTGGGCGAACATTTTCTTGCTTCCAGTACAAGAGCTGGGCCCCGAGTGGGGAAAAAGGCCTGCAATATCTTCGGGCTTTTCCGGTGGTGTGCAGCCTTTTTGGTAACCCGTGATGTTAAAGAAGGTTATACACTTGATAAGGCAGAGAGAGGGAATCAACTCTGAATAGTTCGGAACAGCAAAGAACAGGTTACTGTTTCGCTAATGATTCAAATGTTCCTTTAAAAGAACTGATTCGAAAAAAATAAGTCGTTCTTTCGATTTCCATTCCTACTTTTAACTTAAGTGAGGAGAGAAAATTCTAATTTGTCTTCCTTCTTACACATTCATAAAGAAAAATATATGATACGGTTTTTTAATTTTGACCTTTTTAATCTTATTTTTCAGAGAATAATATTTCGTGCGATTAATTATGTATCTTCAATAAACAACTCTTTTTTTCCCCACGTTGATCAAATTTTAGATGCATATTCGAATTAAATACAATTCTCATACCTCCGTCTCTAATTTCATCTTAAAGACTAAAGACCAGTCATTCGTAGATATATTTTAATTGAAACAAACTTGGAATTTAATTATTCCTTTTTTTTTTTGTTAGCAAGATATACTTTGATCGTGAGATTTATTATACTTTAAAAATGCAACTTTTGTCTAATGAATAGAATAGTAATCTTTTAAATATTATTGCATCGTTTGTAATTCTGAATTATAAGCGTACAATTTTTAAAAAATCATTATACAGAAAATTTTATATTGTGAAATACAGTCATAACCTGCCTTCCTTTTTCAATTAACTCATTTTTATAAAAGAAATGACATAATCTTTTTTATCCAATTCAATTAATTTTTTAAATTCAATTATTACCTTTTAAAATTATTTTTGACATTTTTTCACATATCTTACAAATTTCTTCATAATTCCAGCTTCAACTCTGTGAGACTAATACAGTTATCCATAGATTTTTATCACTTGACGATGGCTCTAAATTTCATGACTCGTTGCTAAATACCCTAGTTTAACTCTAGAGAAGTTTTACTTCAATGAAATAAGAAAAACTAAAAGATGTTTCATTATCATTACGTACATATGATAAATTAAAATTTAAAATGACGTGAAATAAAACATTAATAAAGTTGTAACAGAAGCATCTAACATAAACCAACAATATTGATGCAAATAATATAAGAAAGTATTGCATATTACGTTAGAATATAGTTGGTGTATCTGTTTTGAAGGGGAGAGGATGTGTTAGCAAACGAAGGAACAGAAACCATAATTTTAATTAAGTAAATATTAATTTAGGAAGAAAAAGCTTATACAATTTTAAGGTAATTATAAAATTAAAGCTTTTATATTTGATAATTATTAAATTGATAATTACAATTTTCAACTAAAAATAAAGAGCTCCTTTTCAAAAGTTATTAAAAAATTCGATTTCTAAGATTCTTAAACATTTTGAAATTTGAAATCTTATGATGTGTTTCTTGATTCTAGAACAGGAAAAAAAATTTCGACGAAACACCGATTAAATAAAATTATATTTGTTGGGAAATTCGCGATTTTCCTTTCAACTGACGTCTTTGGGTTTATTTTCCACTTTTAAATAAAGTCGGAAGTTGAACCAAATTCTTTTGAAGGAATTGAAACGTGACATTTGCTGATCAGATTGAATTTCAGAATTGTAGTGAATACATTTGAATAGTTACTCGTTCTTACTGTAGCGGGTTGGTAAGTTAGAACATTTACTTTCATTCCTGACCAGAATTCTGGCAACAATGCAATAACCGTTGGAAAAATAATCTGTATGAATATTTATTTGAGAAATTTTAATATCACAATAAGCAATGTGTTTGGAGAATTGTTATTGTTATATGTGAATTGGCAGGAGGTGGTGGTTGGTATGAATATCAAAACTGTCACAGACTTCGTATTTCTTTCTATCTTTCAAGTTATGGGTGAGAGAGTGGCGGAGATTTTGTTAAAGAATGGAATTTTAAGACTTTTTGAAAAGTTTGCGATATGAGAGTTGTCACAGTTGTAACATCTAAATGGGGTTCATTTTGGGCATTTAATATGCTCGCGTAGCTACACTGGTGTTCAACAGTATGAGAATTTTCCGATTTGGTCAATTATCTCTAGAACTATTGGGCAGATTTTAATAAAAATTGGTTTATTCATGGGGGTGATATAAAACAAAACAAAAAAAAAACATTCCATTGTTATAATACAGACTCATGGTCGTTCGTAACAGTCTTTGGAGTCGTAAGGTATGAAACAGCTGTTGCGGAATAGAAAAAAAGAGCTTATATTTGGCATGATCAGTTTTACAGATATACAGGCCTCTCACCGTGATTTTATGTTGGAAAAAAAAGAAGTCTATGATTTCCTGTGGCAAAGTGTCCCACTCATACCGTAACGTTATTTTCAAGTCTTAGATGGTTCTCGGATGTGCGTTGAGAGTTGTAGGGGGTCTCCCCAGATTGTCACAGACATGGTCTATAGGATTTATATCTGGAGATCTGACTGACATATCCATCTGGCGACTATCTTCACTTTATAGAAATTCAGTGACCAGATCAGTTCTATATGACGTCACTTTGAAATCCATTAAAATAAAATTGGCACCCACTGCACTACTCTCTGGCCATCGAGGCTCTTGGGCGACCTTGCCCAGACATTCTCTCGGCTGATCCGGTATCCTGAAACTGTTTCTTTAAATTGAACACGACCCTGCGCGTTAAATTGAAATATCTACAATTCTGGATTTGAGACTGGTCAGCTTATAATCTACCTTCAATCAGCCACCTCGTTCTATCATCTAAACATTAGTGGTTACTCAGTTTTACTGTTTGAATTTTAATTTAAGCAATTACTTCAAAAAAACACCAAGAATTTCTGCAAAATGTGCTTTCGGCGAAACATATGCTTATTTTAGCGAGTTCCGTCCGAGTTACGTACACTTTTGCGTATTCGACGTACAAGATTTGCATCTTTGTTTCGAAGCAGTATTTTTACATTTTGTTCAATTTTTTAACGAAATTCAGCAAAATATGCTCTTAAAATGTTCTTTTCTCTTACTTTTTAACCTTAGTGTACTTAGCAGATTTGTCCGTAGTTCATACGGGTAACTGATTTATCGGCAAGTAGTGCAGTTATTACATTTTCAAAGCTCCCGTTTCTGCTTATCACGTATAATTTATTCTAGTTTGCTTTTTCATTCATAAATAATTTTACTGACTGTAGAACATACTTTTGTGAGTGCTCATGCCTTGATTCGTTGTGAAAGTGTACTTTTGTTTAGTTACTATATACATTAGTTCCTGAAAATTTCGTTCAGAGATAAGCTTTAAAGAAAATTATTATATACTTTTATTAACTTGTATTCTAAGATATTCAAAGATTTTGAATTTTTTATATAGTTTACATTCTTACCTTTTCAAGTGAACCTAAATGTACGATTCTGAAAATATTAATGGTGACTGTGCGATAGGTCTAGCCACAACAACTCTGAACATTTACATAACTATTTTAGAAGCTTTTCAGATGTTTGGAGTTTATCAAATAATGAAGAAGTAAGTTCGGAGGATAATTTCGAAAAGGCTCGAAACTTTTTTGAGAAATTGAGGGGAAAAATCTTCCCAACGGCTTCGGTTTCAATTTCCTGGCATTCCTCCCATTTACATGAATAATTCATTCATTTGATGAGTTGTCAATTTATGGAAAATAAGTTTACTATTCATACCAGTTTGTGTGGAAAATTTATTCTCAGCATTAATAAAATGAAACAAAACATTTAAATTTTCAATCCAATCAATAATTTTTTTTCTGAGAATCTTATGGGGAAGAGAAAGGATCTTCATAGAATCGAAAATTCTGTTAATTTTTGACATTTTATATGAAAACTAACGTATATTTCAAAATAACTACCCAAACGAAAATAATAAAACGTTTTGTATATCAGAAGTCCACGATCAACATACGATTATCATTAACGTCTTGCTTATAGAGGTTCAAACAAGTAAAAAAGCGTTCAGGTGAAGCCTCTTCCAAAAATCATTTACTGCAGGTCTCAAAATGCTTAGAAACCTCAGAAAATTTCTTAGCTCTAATGTGTCTTAGAGTTGTGAGTTAGAGTTGTCTAATCCTGCCTACTAAATCAACAGTCAGAGATAGTCCCGGTCGACAAGCCGTTTTTAATTTGACACTTGGCTTTCGAGAAAATTTCAAGGTAGGGATGTTAAGAGATGCAGTAGGCACAGAGGCCTCACGAGCTCCGGTCTTAGCCAGAGTATCTGCAATCTTAAAACCTTCAACGCTAATATGAGGGGGTATCTATTGTAGATGGATCTGATGTGATGTGTGAACACTTTTAAGGTTTTTTAGTGTTTCCACTCCAACACTATCCCTCACACTTTCTGAGTTGGCCAGGTGTTGAAATGAGCTTCTACTATTGGACAGTATCTATATTTCTTTATTATGGGATAGGGATATGAGCAATTCCAGTCCTTCCTTAATGGCAATAAGCTCACTGCGAAAAGCGAAACAGGAATTTGGATTTCTCTTCCGGATTTTCAACACGTGATCTCTATATTTGATGTATATTCCATTGCCTGAACAACCACTATCATTTTTGGTACCATCCGTAAACATCCGAACTACGTTCCCTGGAATAAGAATAATTTTCTCAAGTGTCAGTTGCTTTAGAAAACTTATAAGATCTATTTATTTATTCACTTGAACAGAAATGTCGGTGTGGAAAAATACACCAGTGAGTCCTTCAGTAGGATCTAAACGCTATGTCACGTGTTGTTCCCAAGCACCAGATATTATATTGGTAGTGAGCACTTGACTGAATGTACTATTTCCTTTGAGCCTTTGATTTTTGCTCCAAATCCTAAGGATAGCAGGTTTTTGATTTCGTGAACCAAGACTTCAAAATCTTTTGTAGTTTTGACCAGACAAGCACTTTTTCGAATTCCCAGAGTCTGTAGATCAGCTTAGTAAAGAATTATATCTTTTGGGTAAGAATTCCGTAGGCCAGTAATGATTTGAGCAGCACAAAGCTGGAGTCATTCGATTTTCTGCTGGACTTAATCCGAAGCGCAACACTAAATTGGGTATCTATATTCCAATATGGATCGAAAAAGAGAAATGTAGATATTTCTCAGTGTAGAAGGGTTACGTCTCCCCAGTGACGTACCGAGATATATTTTAAAATGTTGAGGCGCTTCCTTTCTGATCAATATGCTTGGAACTCAATATCTCAGGATTAAGCACAAAACCGAGGTATTTTGAGTGCTTATCAACAGTGAGATGTTGATGATTCAAAAAGATGCCAGGATGAAAAATACATAATTTTATAATAGTAAATATAAATGAATATAATTATAATTTTAATTTTATTGGTATTCACTAAAAAAACTCCTTTGTTGAATGCTGTTTATAATTGTGTCAATGTTACTTATTACTATTGTGTATTGCTGTAACTAAGAAAAAATATTTCTTTTCCCCCTTACAGATGAAAGCCTACTTTACCATCTTGCTAGCACTGTGTGTCGTTCTTCTCACTTTACAGTCAGTAGAAATGAGTCCAGGCACCAAGGAAAGAAAAGAGTCCCACAAAAAGTCTAACGGAGAAATTTTCGATGATGGGGCGTCTGTTCTGGACAATTTTTTTGGCATCGGAGAGGCCTTGACGATTAAACCCCGACACCGGTAATTTCGAAAGTAAACCACTGAATATCCTGAACCCTGTTTTGGGAACTATTGAGACTATTTTGAAAGACGTCCTCAAACTAGATTTTCATCGCTGTGAATATTCCCAGATGTTGAAAGGGAAAAATTGTTCCTAAATGAAATAAAAGTTTCTTTGGCAATTATGACGAATTCTACTGTAAAGTCTATTGAAATATGTTCTATTTCTTACTTTAAAATTACATTGGTTTGGCGAAACCAAATTTACTCTTTTCCTCCAAACCAACCGCATTTTGATTAAAGCGCGACATTGTTGAAGATACTAATTACAATTCGTTATATTTACATAGAAATCGCGGAAATCTAATAGCAGTTATTTAATGTATCACCGTATTTTGATAACGAAACACTGATATATAATATCCTTCAAACGAGAGCTTAAAGAAGTAAAATATTGTATTCTAGATCATGTGCATTACAAGATTGCAAACTTTAGCATCAATATGTTACAGCAGATTTGTTTTATTTTTAGCGATAATTTGATAAAGTATTTACAGAACTTTAATACACTTTTTTGAACTTATTTGCTAAGAGTAATGAATGTAAGGTGGCTTTGATGAACAGAGTGCTCAATTTAAAAGAGTACCCGTTGGTTTTTCTTATTACCCTTAAATATGTCGGATGTGGCCAGTAATCTAACACTGAAATATAATTGTTTGAACCTTGCTTAAGGTTGGGAGGTAATTCCCAACACTGTGGGACTGTTACAAATTTATTTGTGAGGTTATATAGAAATGGAAATGCACAATGTTACTTAATCCAGTGATAATTTTATTTTTTGAAAAACATAATTTCATTCACATTTTTACATTATCATTCCTTACAGCATATGTTGAAAATGTTTGCCACCATTTTGAATTCAAACATGAATACGTCGAACCAATTTTTTGACATACTCTGCAATATTGATGATGTTATTGATGAAATTTCTACTGTTATGATTTGTTTTAATTCATCAATGTTTGCCAGACTGCTTTGGAAACCCTTTCTTTGATATAAAACCCCATAAAAAAAATCTAACGGGATAGGTCTGGCTGCGTTGGTGGTCAGAGGCCTAATGAAATTAAAAGGTCATCAAAGAATTCCTTCAGCACTTTCATTATTAGGTTTCATGTGTGTGGAGTAGCTCAGTCTTGCTGAAACCAGCATTAACTGTCCTGTATCTCAAGTGAAACAATAAAAATTTGAATTATGTCCAGGTGCACTTCAGAATTCATTAAAATCAAATAATTAATTCATGCAGACGATTTTTATTGTTGCCATTCATAATCTGCGAATTGAGCTTTCAAAAATAAAATAATTAAAATAATAATTCCAGATAAAAACCAACGTTGATATATGATAGCAAAGTTTATTAAAAAAATTGAAATATAAATTTTAACTTGTCGCAAATGTCTAAACATTGCATTGTTACGCGTGTGAGACCAATTCCCAAAGTTTCAGAGCTCTAGTTTGAAGGAAAGTTGTTAAATTAACAATCAAAAAATTGATGACACACTGATACACACACAGATAGACACATACCAAGTGAAGCACATAAAAACGTTAAAACTAACTAAAATTAAATAATTCATCCGGTGAATTAAATGGTTGGAATGCAGTTTAATCCAACCACCCTTGGTGACAGGATTTATTTTGCGGTATTTTTTTGCCAAATGAGGCAAACCCTGGTACGCTTCGCAGACTTAACG
>BMAW01053123.1:0-40369 GCA_019974015.1 Nephila pilipes
AAAAAAAAATAGTTGGAAATGTGATGTTTTTCTTCTTTCTTACTGAATACGAAGACAGAAATACATTCTTGAAAAAGAATAAATTTTACCATAGGAAAAAGAGAAATACTGTTATTGTGGCTTGCATTTTATTAAGTGTTGTATTTGATTTCAAAAATGCATTGTAATATATAGGTTCTATCTGTATTTCTATGTAAATCCATACAGATAAGATTTATAAAAGAAAAAAAAATTACTAAATGAGTATTATTTGTTTTATGTACAGAAATATTCAAGCTCTTTTGCGACTCTTAAATAAATATAAATTGGTTAAAATATATTTAAGAAGAAAAAAAAAATTTTGCTATATGTATAGAAAATCAAAGTCTGTTAAAATTATTACGATAAATATTTTGAAAAATAGATTATGTTGAGCAAAAAAATTAGCTATCTGAAAAGCATTTACAAAAGATAAATTATTTTTGTAAATTATTAATTTTTGTAACAATTAATGCTGTTAGATATATTCCAAGACATTACTTTTACAGTAATTTTTTAAAAAAAGCTTCTTTTGATAACCTCTGAATAGTTTTCCTTTAGCCATTGGGTCATTTAGTAAAATGTAAATGATTCTTGAGGTAATCAAAAACCAAATAATATTCATGAGATTGAAAATTGTTCAAATGCAAAATATCCTTAGTACTTTTCATCAGAGATTATGGAAATGATTTTTATTCTTTCTTCATATGTTATGATGAATAGAAACAATCACATTGTTGTCCAATTCAATCAACTATATATAGTTACATTTTTGTTAAATATACACCTTCTATACCGTATGAACAAATTTCCTTTGGAATGAATTAAAAATATGCTTAGTTTACGCTTAGATGACATATGATACGGTATAATTTAACATTTGTAGGGCTAATTCGAAACACCGTGGCAGCTTAACCTAGAGAGGTGAAAAGTTTTCATCATAAGATAAGATATAGAAAGTAATGGTTAGTATATTACCGTACCAGAATTATTTTTCTTCGAGTTTTACTTCTCAAAGTATCTTACTTTCTTCGAGTTTTACTTCTCAAAGTATTTTACTTTCTTCGAGTTTTACTCTCTAAAAGTATTTGTCTTCGAGTTTTACATCTCAGAATTCATGCACATTGTATTTCCACTGTAAATGAGAATATAAAATTGAGCATCATTATTGAAAATCTTTTTAAATCTATATCATTGTTCTTGAATAAAATTTAAAGCCATTAACTACCTCAACATTCCTTTAGAGCAAGAAAACTAAAACCATACCTTTATTATTTATGAATTTTACGAATAATAACATACCTTGAAAAACATTTTATCGTAAATGTAATAAATAAATAAATTTAATCTTTTCTATATTTGTAAGAAATGAAAATAAGGTTTCAGTTGAAATATATTCTTTCTTTCTGAAGTAAAAATAATTCAATGCAGCGTTTCTATTAACATTAAATCCTTAAATAGAGAAATAACTGCTAAAATCTCATATTTTCTTCCATGTTAAGGAAAAATATTCATGTACTCAGCAAGAATATGTCTTTCTGCGTTTTATTTTAGGAATATTATGCATGAGATATTTATTTTCCTTTTTTAGTATTCTCGAACATATTTCTCTAACATGAAGAAAATTCCCTTTTTATTACTGTTGAATAAAAAATAAAATAAAACAATGACTTGAAATTTAAAACAAATATATGAAATTATAAGTACACATCTGTAATTAATTATTACTTGTATGAAAGAAATATTTTATGCATGCAATTATAGCATGCTTTTAAATTTCTTAATGTAACTCTATGTAAAAGAATAATAATCATTATTTATTCATTGCTTCTTTTTTATTTTAAAATGTGATTGCATTCAAATGAAAGTAAAATGAAACCGATACATTTCATTTCTGACAAAAACCTACAAGAGAGTATTTTTTACATTTATATAAATGTCTACTTATATTTCAGTCAAAAATAAATAAATACATTAATTTTACGATAAGAAAGTAATTCCATGAAATGAAAAGTAAAATGAAATAAAAAAACGAAATTTTTAATATTATTTTATATGGATCTCAAGGTAATCAGTATCATATACGAAAGTATATTGAAATGTTTTCAATATCAACATACTATTCAGATTCTTGTAAAAACATTTCAAGACAGAAATTAATCATTAAAATGAATGTCAAAAATTTATTAAAATAAATTTAGATACAAAATATGTAACGCATACATACAGGATGTATTAAAGTTTAATATTTCAAACATGTTGAATAAAAAACTTATACATTGTTTAAATATTAATAATTGTTGTTAATATATTATTAATCTATCAGATGCGATTATTATCCAAACTTTTTTGTTAATTTCTTTTAAATTTAAAGTGACGATGTTTCTGCTTTATAATTATTTTTTTCTCTATTAGTTGCGTATGTATATTGAATTAGCACGTAATGGATATTATGGTAAAATATGCATCAAATTGTAAAAATTAGGAAAATGACATTAAAATACTTTACTTATATACCGTCTTGATAAAGAGATATACAGTTTTTGTATTAGTCAGATACATATGGCTAATAAAATTAAGCATGCTCTTTAGATTTTATAATTTTATAATCCTTCAAATTTTCAATCAAGCATCATGATGAACATGTTTTAGCTCACAATTTAATTTTTTAATGATTGATGTAATAAGTGTGTGTTAATTTCAAAAGAAACAAATACTAGTATATTCCTTTCTATCAAATTGTTTCCTTTTTTTGTGTAAATGTAAAAAAGATGTACACACACACACACACACACACACACATATATATATATACGTATATATATATATATATACATACAGTTTTTTAAAAGAAATTCCTCAGAAAACTATGTACTTGTGTTTAAAAAAGGTAAATTATTAGTAATTCACCTATTCTTACATTACAAAAATAGACCGATTTATGATCTATTTTTATACTCTATTTTATTGATTGGGACAAAATGAGGAAAAGTGAATTAACAGTCATATTTCCTTTCCAATGCAATAAATGCTATAGCAATTTACCTTTTATAGAAAAGGTATACATGAATTACAAAACTCTTTAATAGTTATAGAGCCACAATAATATCTTTAAAAGAAAACATTCTCAATTAAATTTGAATTTGTCAAATACTAAATCATAGGATTTAAGCAAAAACATGCAGTTTAGACAGAAAAATATGATATTTAATTCTGTTACACTGATATTGTGTTCTGCTTTTTTTACGTTATTACTTATTGATTTAAGAAATAATTTTTTTTTGAAATTTTGAAGAAAATTTCAATTTTTGAATTTGTGTTATTATTTGATCTTTTAAATTTGTATTACAAATAAAATTTCTAAATTTGTATTATTTTTAATTCCGATAAATACAAATATTTTTTTATTTCATAGTCCCTCTAATAATTTGAGAGCAACATTAAATTCAAAACACAAGCTTATTTTTTAATACATATTAATTTTTTTTATATCTTGTTTCGCTTTGAACTTGTGTTCTACGAATTATTTTAGAAGAAGACATTTTTTAATTCAAAAATCAGTTAAAAACAATAAATTCAACAACTATGATTAGCCATTCGAAAAAGCAACTAAATCCGAAAGAAATTCAATACAAATATTCGAAAAATTTATTAAAACCTCTGTTTATGTTCAAGTTCATATTATTACTGAAAATGCCTCTTGGATGAGAATGACAGGACTTTTATATACATTATCTTACATTATCGAATATTCAGAAATTTTTATTATTATTAATACAAGGTTTTTCATGTACCGTATATATAACAACATCCCCCCCCCCCCTAAATGGAAAACCAAGCCTCCAATAAAGTTACCTTGTAAAATAAACATGTATGATATTTTTTGCTTTAAAATTCTAGTCTTAATATACCTGCTATATTACTTTTTAGGAACAATTTTATTTTACATTTATTATTTTTTTTCTCACGGCACACCCTTTTCTCATCTCCTGGGAACATGATGCCTTACCTAATTTGAACCGACGGCGTAAGTTCAAAAACTTGTTTTTTTCCTTGCCGTTTCCTGTTCTCTGGAAGAGAATAGGAACAAGGGAGTAGAAGAAAATATCAAAAAATGGAGAGAGAGAGCAAACTATAAAACTAGTACACAAGCGAAAATAAAAGTAAAAATAATAACTTGTGAAGTTATTCGTTTCTTAATGCTGGGGCATTTTCAACAAAAGACTTCGATTGCTTGAGAACGGGAAAGTGCGGAGCCTACTGCTTGGGTTTCAGCCAAAATTGTTCGTTGTGAAAACTAAAAAAAAAATCAAATCCTTTTCTTTGCGATTTTCTAATGTTTATGAACAATCTATTTGGTAGAGTTTCCAGTTATGACTTTTTTCTTCCTTTCTCATCCTTAACATCGGAATATTACTTATGAGATAACTCCCAACAAAACTTGAAAAGGAACTTTTCCCCCAAACCTTATAAAGTAGAAGTCAAAAGTCTTAAGCTCATTTTAAGTGTATATGATTTTCAAAAGAAGTGTTGTTTTTAAAAACACTATCTTAAAATTAGATTTATTTTTACAGGATTTCGAAAATACTCTTTTGATGAGCTAAAATTTAAGATTTTCTCCCAGATACTTCATTGAATTTCAAAAACACGTAGCATAGATCATCCGGTGAGTTCCTATTGATTTCTATGGATAAAAATAAAACAGTGGAAATAACTCAAGGGTATGGAGGAGAGGTAATCGTAAAATAAAAATAGAAATCACCACTACACGTAACCGAGATGGAATTTTCTCAGTAACTTGTCGTTATCATATATATAAGATAAAATAGAGTTTTTTTCCTAATTCGAAATACGCTCCGTAATCGTGCAGCAATTTTTCTTCTTTAAAACAGTTGAAACATATGGATACATAGGCAATATAAATGTTGAAATATTAAATTTTTACTATGAATATACGATTAAAAAGAGACATATTCGTACGTTTTTACACTCCTTTTTTTAAGTTATAAAATTTATTTTATTGCAAATCTCCAGTTTAATGAATCAAAATTGCATTGATCTGTTTTAGCGAATTTTCAGAAATAATTTTTGAAAAACACAAATTTTTTTATGAAATTGTTACGATTAATGATTAATATTTTAAAAGAGTTTACAGATAGTATTTAAGGAAATAATCACATTTTCTCGGTGTTTCTGAAATAATTTTTGGATAACCCTTAATTAAAAACTCGTTCTGTAATCAATGAAAATTTTTAATTTTCCCATTTATTCAAATTTAAATAATAATTAAAATTTATCATAAATTTTTAAAATGATTTATCATTATCTAGATATTTTTCTATAAAAGGTTTCTAAATACTATATCACGACTATTTAAATAATTTTTGTTTGAATTTTTTAATATATATATATATATTAATTTGACTGGATTTAAGATATACAAATAATTTTACTTAATCTACCATTAATGTAAGTAGATTTATTAAAATAAACATGACTTTATATGTTGATCAACCATTATAAAAATAGACCTAATTAGTCAAAACGTTTATCTTGCTCGATGATGTTAGATACGACAGTATGAAACATATTAATCACACAAGAGTCTGTTGTTTTAATTAACTCAAAAATGTCGTACCTGACTATTTTTCAAAAAATTATCTTGTTTTTGCGTAGATTTCTTATGTCTTCTTTCACCAGGAACGAACATTATTTTCAAAAACACATCAAAATAAATTTCTTCTGAATTTTTTATTGGATTGAAATAAAATATATGCAGTATATGTCTGATACCTGCTTTCACCACTAATGAACTCAATTTTTAAAAATATGTCGCAATAAATTTTCCCATTTTTTTTATTGAATTACAGTGAAACAATTATAATAATCAAGTACTTCATTTACTTATAGATTTATGTATTACCTTAAATCATATTAAGCTGGAATTATGATATGACTGAAAATAAATAACATTATTCAAAATCTTAAGACAGCTATGTGGCAGCCATTCTTTTTAGCCACCTAAGGTGCTATTGTTTTAGATGGATCACTTTGAGAATACAAAATCACTTTTCAAATTTTTATCGTTTGCTTCAATTTTAATTACAGTTGGCTTAAATATATTCAATTTAATAATTTATCATTTGCTTTCGTTATATTTACATTTAGCTTAAATATATTTAATTTAAAAGTTTATCGGTTGCATGGTATTTAATAACATGGACTTTTGAAACTTAAAATTTCAAGTTAAAAGTATTTTAATGTTCAAAATAAGTAATACATTAAATTGTATGCTATTAAATCTTAACAAAAAGCCTAAAAGTTTAATATCCATTACAAATTTATATTAATGATGATAAATTTATAATTAAACAAGCTTCGTGACTCAAAGCACATTTTAATAACATGTTTATAAGGTATTTTACAGGTTTCTTTCATAATTTGAGGCTTCACTTATCTCTTCACACACAACTGAATTCGAATTAGAGTTTCATATATCTAGGTATATTTATGGAATAATTCATTCGCATACTAATTACGTTTCATCATCTTAGAGAGAACATTCAAGCAACGTTTCAAAATATTTTGAATCAATATCGAACAATACATGCATGACTGATGTAGCGTATTAAAATATGTGTGTTTTATCTATGAATACACAGCGTAACTTTCATCAAGAAAATAAAAATGAGCTTTTCAGTTCCTAATGTGTATATGTATTTTAAATTTCAATTATTTTATCAATGAATTATCTCAAAGAAAATGTGTATCTTAAGACTAATAATTTTCTAGGAAAATATTTAAGAATTATTAATATATTTATTATTTACTATCACGATACCGCAAGAACTAATAATACGAACAATGTAATTATTCTTTCAGATAGATTTGTAAAAAGTGTCTAATTTGATTGAGCTTCTGATAGCAGCATTTGATTCCATTGATTAATTAGGAATACTTTTACAATAATAAATACACATATTGATATATGAAAATCAAATTACATATACTTTGTAAGCTGAAGAACATATTAATTTTAATTTATCTTTTTTTTGTATATTTATGGCATTTTCTTATGTTTTTATAACACTAAGAAACATATTTCGGAATTTAAGACTAGTATATAATCGTCTTTAGGTTTGCTCTAAAAGTATATTTTTGCAAACATATAAAATGTCGTAATCATTACATGAAACAAATTCCGATACATTTTTAACATATTCTCCTAACATTTTTGAATCTTACGCAATATTACTGAGATCTCAATCGGTAAATGAAAAAAACTGAAAAATATATGTACCTTAATGTGAACGGTTGAAATTGAATTTTTTTTAATATTTTTAGTAGCTCAACGTATTATGATTTTCATGCAAAATCATTGAAAATACACAAATATATACCCTATGAAATATAGTGAAGAATTATTAATAAAAATAACCAAAAAATAAAACTAAATCTTATTTCCTTCAAAATTTATTTTTAGGGCACTTAAAACGAGATAAATTTTCTACGGAGAACTATAATGAAACTATAAAATTACGCGATGGAAATATGCAAATACACAACTAAATAGTTATATATATATATATTATATCAAAGTGTCGAAACAGGGCTGCTATAGCTTCGCAGTCCTCACTTGAACTATATACTGTAACTGGAATCCGACTCTCATGGTCTACAGTTACCTAAGTCTGCATGAGTGAAGCGATGCATACCCGAAAACCCGTTATCTGCATACTGCTCACTGAAGAACACAAGAGAGCGCGTTTGGGAGACAATATGCGCCTTGCCCTAGATTTCAGCGGAACACTATGCTTACTAAATCTGAATCAAGATTCATCCTGTACACTATTTCTTGGCGTACCTGTGTCTAAAGAGAGCCTAAGACACAATACTAAGCCTCTCTCCTCAGGGAATAGGACCATTATTGTAGTGCAGATGGTTTGAACAGGCATTATATTGTACGACCGAATACAACGGCATATGTTTGATAAAATTTCTCTGACTTTGTGAGCTATAGATAGCAGATCTTAAAGCCTTATTTTTGAGTTTGCAGTTGTTTATTTAGTCCTGGTTCTTGTTAGTGGACCACAACGCTTGTCCCTTGAGGCATCAGAGGGGTAATCGATTACCTGGAAAGTGAGGATATTCGTTGCATGGAATGTCTAAACAGATCTACTGAATTAACCCTATAAAGTATGTTTGGAACGCTCCTGGGAGAATAAATGCATCTCACCATCCTCCTCCCTGAACCATAAATTATCTATAAACTGCCTTTTGGCAGGAGTGGGATCGACTGTCACAGAGACACTTCAACTATGTCTTGTCCAGTACGCTATTACGCATGCTACCTTTGTGGCTGTGAGAGGGTTGCATACTCCATATTGGACTCCTTTTCAGTTTGATATCACAACGTGGATATTGGACATTCATGCACTATGATAATATTATTCTGATTATGCACTATTATACTGATAATCATCCGTACATCAAATTACGTAAGAATAATACTTCTCATTCTCTGTTATAAATGTATTTCATTAAAATTTTAAAAATTCCTTTAAGCAATTCGATATAGTTAGAAAAATTTATGAATTGCGTTGATAAGTATACATATATATCCCAAATGTGCAGACCAATCTCTCGCAGGAACAGAATTCATAAAAAAAAATAAGTGAGAAAAAAAAATTCTTCAAAAATATTATATCTATGTTGAATATAGTAATATATTGAATAACATGTCTATGTAAAATTTAGGTTATACAAATTAATAAAAATATATAAATAATATTCAATTCTCACACAATTAATAGTTCATACGATGAATATTACGAAATTAGGGAAATTTTATGCATTTTGAAGATTAGTTTCAAAGCGAAATGTTTCAATGCGACTGTTTGTTCAGGGCTCAGTGGACTCCACATAGCTTTTTCTATAACTGTTGACTTAGAGTTAAGAAATTATTTGTACATACACACTGGAATCCAACTAGCTCAAATATTATTTGAATATTCTTAACTTAATACGGTTTTTTGAAAATTTTAAAAAATTAATTTTTCAATTTTTTCAAATTTATCCTCGCGTTCTAATTTTTATTTGTTCTCATCGTATATTTATTTTTCTTTATATTGTGACTATTTATGAGTACATTTATCACATATCTGGATATTGTTCAGCAATTTCAACCGCAGTTTAATTTTAAGAAAGAATTTTGCTGACATATATTTTTATTAAAATTTCGGTTCTACTAAAATAAAAGTGGCTTTTACTACAACAGTAAAATTGATAGATAAAATGGAATAAAACTACTTGATATATTTATCAGGATTCTGTATTACTAATTTGATACAGTTTATCAAAATTAAGACCCATCGAGCATTTTAATGTGAAACAAACCTGAAAAAAAATTGAGAAAAAGGCATTGTAAGTACATCTCTACACTTTCATTTAATAAAGGATCTTCCGAACAACAGAAATCGTATTTTAATATTATTATTTACTTACAGGCATATTTTGAGGAAATAGTTTTTTAATGGAATGAAACCACTTGCCATCGTAAGACTTTTAGGAACAACTTCAAAATTAGCACAAATATAACTATTAATTGAAAGGAAAATAAATCTTAAAACTTGCTAGAAACATATATTCATCTTTTTAACTTGTTTTGTAGTTTTAATTGATTCACATAATTTCTTAGTAATATGTTTTTTCTCATTCATTACAAATATATTTTTTTTAATTCTATGAGAGTATATTTAATGATTCTTTCATTTCACCAGTTTGTGAATTTCCAATAATCATATTATCCGAATAATTTTGAACTGATTTTGATCCCTTCTCTTCTGTATTTTAGATGCACACAGATGCCTTGATTTTGATGGTCAACCCTTAGGATTTCGGTGGTGCCTGCTTATTCACTTCATTTTGCGAAAAAGAAAATCTGTAGTTATTTTCGAAACTTTATATAATATTTGAGAGCCGGAAAATGTGGTGATGCTAAGTAATACTACGAAGAAGCAGAAGCAATATTTAGATGATTGAAAAAATGTGATTCTGAAATTCTTAGAAACAAATTGTAGAAATTACCGATAACGTGATAAACAGTTAAAAGTTACAGTTAAAATTCAAAGTTGCTAAAAGATGAAAATATTCATTTTAAAATTCAAGAAAAATATAAAACAATTAATAACATCGTTTTGTTTACATATTTTCTTTCAATTACCGAGGACCTTTAAATTTTTATAAATGCTAGCAACTTAGTCGATAATTTAGCTGAGTCACATGCGGTTTCATGCATATGATCCAGCAACTTGAATTAAAACACACACAAAAAAAAATGTTTTTGCATGTTTTGGTCAATTTGTCCAATTTTAAAGTCAACCATCACCTAAGAAGCAGTACAAGGGCTATCGATGACAGGCCTTTTAATTCTTAATCATGTCAAGTGTCGAGACAGTACCTGGTTAGGTACAACCATCTCAAACGTCCACAATATGAATACTGGAGAACCTGTAGCCTCGATTAGTGCATTAGTCTTGAAAAAGAGTCTATTTATTAGAATCAAAGCGTGAATCAGTGACTCGACAGAAAGAATGATAGATGCGAATTCGAGTTAAAAAAAGTACTTGGTTAAAGGCAGCCACTATTTTAATTTCAAATATTTACAGACAGACCTATTGCGTAAAATGAGAGATAGAATTCTAAATATTTCCGTAATTAAATTTATCGGATGTTTTTCTTCCATCTGAATTCCCCATTAAACACATAATAAAAAATATTTCACATATAAATTTATTTATAAAGAACGGATATTTTCTTAGACATAAAGATAGTAATTATGAATGATAGGTTAAATTTCTGACGCATGTGTAGCATTTTAGGAGGATTACATTGAATTTTTAAATTTGTTAAATGACTAATAATTTAAAATGGCTGTATTAATGGTATACAATACCTATTTTTGAGAATCATTCCCTATAATTTGTTATGAACTTAATATGTTCATCGTATTATTTTGTAATTAATTTAGAAATTAATCTATTACTGTGTTCTTATTTTAGTAAATGTAAGTTTCTCTTTTTAATTTGATTTCATGATCATATAAGGTAAAATTTTAATAGGAAAGAGTTAATTTTAAAAAAAATATATTGTTTTAGTAACAAAACCTATTTCTAATTAATATGGTTAATATAATTATGTAATTATTTTCTCCGAAGAGGTTTATTTCAGATTTATAATCAAATCAGAGATGGCTTCATAATCAATTAGCATGAATAATGTCCTTGTAAAAAGAAGAAAATATTTCAATCATGTCATAAATCATATTTAAAAAACGATTCTCTGATTGTGCTGTTAAAATTTTCTTTTCTACAAAGCTCGGTTTTTCTTCCTTCGGGTAACATGTTTGGAAATTCCAACCATGATAGCAGAAAAAAATCCTAGTGTAATGATGCATAAAAACGTTTCATTAGCAGTCAATCAATAGAGTACGAGGAGTAAGAGAGGAAAAATAGAACGAAAGCCGGTATTCAGTGTTGTAAAGACAAAAAAAGATTGTATAAAAAAGATTATTCTTGCTGGATAAGGTAAATCAAGTTAATGAATTCTGGAGAAAAATCAATTTTTTTAGATAATTTTGTGCCTACAATCTCAGAAAAGAATTTATCTAATGGGCCGTAGGGGGATCAGTAAAAATATTTGATTACTTCATGACATGACAATTTGGTTTTCGATACAGTGAAAAGATAAGTAAGCCAAGGGTTAGAACATATTTAAAAAATAGGTAGAAAATTTCAAATCAGCCCAGTAAATACGACATTAACGGAAAACATACTGTTGGGTGAAAGGAGAAAAAAATATTAATGATACAACTAAGCTTACAAAGCGCAGATCAGCCCTTCTTAATCACCCCATTAACTAAACAGTGTGAAAAATTGCGATTGCAGCTAACTATTACTTAATTATTCAGAGGATACCTCGCCATTTCGCTTATCGCAGTACGTGAACCGTGGATTGCTGGAATCTATTAGCAAAGTGCGCTTAGGTATCTCACTTAAGAACGGAAAACAGATATCATCGGAAATTTGGACCTCGGCTATGCGACGCATTAACTCTTGTTTCCCTAATTAGTGCGACAGTTAATTTCTAATCGCCCAATTAGACGCTTGCTAAATGTGGAAGCTTTATTTTTGATCAGAGTCTCAAATATCGATATGTTACATAGAAACTTACGAGTAGCTCGCCAACGATATAAACATTAATTGCTGTTAATAGCCTCAGTTGCACTTGTAAGTGTTTAGAAACGATAGAGCGTGATTTGTCAGAAAAGAAAAGAAACAGGTAAGTGAAAATGTTTTTAAGCGCATTTTATTTAAAAAAAAGTCTTTATTACCTTTTATAAACTCGATAATTTATATTTAAACCATATAGCAAACTACATGATTGCAACATGATACTGTCTAAAATTATAAATTCACTACATATAATCGTGTATACAAAATTATGTTGTTGTAATGATTAAATTTTAAAGTTGATGTCATGTAAAAATACAAAAATATTAAAAAAAAATCAAAATAATTATTTTATATCATAATTCATAACTTTGAAACGTGATAGGAGAAAGAACATACAATTATTTAATACATATTTTACATCATTTTATGGAATCTCTCAGTACTTGTTTCACGTAAAATGTATTAAACTAATGTAAATAATTTTTAATTTCGGAACTTTGAGATTTTTAACTAATGATTTCTTGTTTAAGTAATCATTAATTTTTTATTGTAAGTATCAATTTGTAACATATCATTTTCAAAATAGTTTTTTTGAAATGCTACGGTTATCATTAAACAAAAAATAATTTACTTGGAAGATGATAAGTTTTTATCAAACTTAGCATAAAAATGTATTGCATTTTAGTAAGTATTCTCCAAAATATAAATAAGAACGAAAATATATTTATTTTGTTATTATTATTCAATCAGAAAATAAATCTTATTCATGTGTTTTATGCTAATTAATGAGTTGAATATGTGAATAATTATGATACATTAAAAATAATTTAAAAATAAAAATAAGAGTGATAAAAAATTAAAATTAGTATGTATTAAAAAATGAATAATAGATTAGAAAAATACAAGTACATGCTAGCAGTATTTTATATGATAGCCTATCAGAAATGTTTTTAAAGAAATATTAATTTTGAAGTTTATATACCAAGTTATTATATGTAATTACGTGGGTTGTACTTTTGAATATACTTACCATTTGAATTGGTTCGTTTGTAAATTTAAAATCTTAATTTTTGAGCAATATCCGTCAAGGAAACTAATATTATTGTATACGATAATTTAAGCAGTAAAATGTTTCAAGAGAAATAAATGATCGTAAATTTTAATAACAACATAAAGGGAATAAAAAAAATTAAAACGAAAAAAAACTAACATATTGTAATTCTTAACACCGGGATTGTCAAATGTAGATATAAACCTCTTTAAATTTCAAATACTTCTACTACAATGATTCTCAAACAGTTCGGAGCTTCGCTGACGAGGGTTTGATAACACTAAAGGGAGATCCATGCATACCGAAAGAAAATATTATTAAAAAAGGATGAATTTACTGAAAGGAAAATAAAATAAAATACATTTTGACATAATAAAGAAATAGAGAGAAGTTTACATTGATATAATATGTTTAATAGGAATGTATCAGTGTTGCCCATTGTACTTACTAATTATCTTAATAACAATTTAAATTAATATTAAATTAATAACACGTGTTTAATAATTATTAATGAGTGTATTGATCTTGTTTTGTATAATCGTTTTCGAAGGAAGGTTTCATATTTGAAATTGACTGAGTTCTTTTTCCGTATTTAACTGAGATCTATATTTTGTCTTCAAAGAAACCACCATAGGAAATCCATTTTCATAATTCAAGGATATTGTATATGGTAATAGTATACAATTTTTTTTTCAGTACAGAAAGCTCATCTTCCTCTCCTGACCAAAGTACAAAGGATGATTTAATTATAAATTGACTTTTGATTTCACCACTTGCCGAGAAACGTATGAATATTTCATCTTCAACAGATAAAATAGTTCAGGAATATTTTAAAATTAATCCCTAACATATTCGTAATATGATATTAAATTGACATTAACAAGAAAATACTTTTCAAAATGAGGTGATTCACATATGAGAAGAGTAACAATTCATAATTTAAATTTCTGTAGCGATTTATTGTTTGAGATGCAAATATTTTTTACTTATATAGTTATTGGTATTGAAAGGTAAAAATCCAATAATTTAGAGTAATTTTGTTACTTTTCCTCCATAATATATATTTTGCAGCATTTTATAGTTAAATAGATATAAAAAGTTTCTAAATTAGTTTGAATTAATAAATTATTTATTATTAAGTATAGATTACCACATGTGTGTGTCTATTCCTCTTCTGATATATTTTTGTAATTTAATAATATATTTTTATTATAACAATTTACGCAAAACACATTCTTCTCTCAGTTTCATTAATCGAAAAAGTAAAAAAATTGTGATGAGAACATTTTGAATTTTTTGATGAGAAATTTTACATGAGATAGTTAGGCGCTATATAAAAATAATAATTCGGAGTTGAAATTTGTACAATGGTATGTGATTGAAATTTAAGCTTAGAGCATATAATTTATGTTTAATAATTTCATTTCATCATGCAGCATCAAACTAAATATTTAATTTTTCAGTTTTTGAAAATTGTTTTCATATTTATTATATGTCAAAAGTGGAGTTTTTCAATAAAGTGTAGAAATTTTTATTGTGGAGTTTTTCAATAAAGTGTAGAAATTTTTATTATATGGCAAATAAAACATATAAAATTCATTTTTCTCGTTTTCTGCTTATTTAATTTACTTTTCAACTTTCGTGGTTTATTTAAAACATTCAGAACTACCAAAAGCAAATTCGAAATTAATACGCCATTTTAGGGCTTATTTTTCAATCTGTAGTAACACGTAATGTGAACAATACAATTATCGTTATCGCCTTCCTGACTGTTATTTGAAAAATAATGGTTCCTTGAAATGTATTTAAATGCTTCGTAGTAATTTCAAAAATAAATAAGGGAATTTGAACAAGAAACCAAAAGCTAAACGGTAACTGATAATTACTTCTACCTAGGTGAATTACAATGACACTAGAATCAATTTTACTCTTAATTAAACAATCATTAAGAGGACATTTTAATTCTTGATAAACAATTACAAAGAGTTTATCTTAATTATAGCAATGATTTTCTGGTAAAAGTATCAGCTGAAAGCCTCGCGTTGTTTTACTTTGCTTCATTTTAATTTTAAAATTATCGTCATGTTATTTCAGCGATATTAATTAAACTTGTTTTGTGAGTTAGTATTTTAACAGTTGTGCATATTTTTTAAAGATTCAAGCAAAATGTCATTCTAGCCTTGTTATTGAAATATTTATTTTTCTGATCAATTATCTTTTCTGTAATTGACTTTTAAATTGTTAAATTAGATTTATTTATGTAACATATATTATACATTTATTTAGGACTTAAATTAAAATTTATTCCCTGTTATTTTAGAGAAAATATACTAACTGAAGTTTAGAAAAATTTATTGTGTTTAGCTATTTTATTTTAAATTCATGATTGTATGTCAAAATAGTAGTTTAGAAGAACATTTTAATTTTTATATCTTCTCCTTAAACATCTCTGAATAAGATCTATCCATTCACTTACTAACTCCAATACGATATAACATATAATTAGAATTTCATTTTTAAGGAATAATATATGTCGTTTTACAAATATTCTAATATTTCAAGATATAGACATATATATATTTAAATATTTAAATAAAAGATTCAAAATATAAAGACGTAACATATATGTGAGTATCTTATAATATTAAAATATTTATAAGTTTTTAAGTATGATATCTTTCGAATACTTTGATATGTATTATGCACATTTATAAATTTTGAACACTTTACTTTATTTTCCAAGTTTGTGTAATATTATTCTCAATATTTAATATAAAATTATTTTATTTAAATATTTACTTTTGAAAGTTTGTATGATATAATTACTATTTATTTACCACCGTAATTGCATCTAGAATTTATTTCAAAAATCTTTCGAATTTAGTTTTTAATACTTTTAAATTAATTATTTTTAACAAAACTGCAATTCGTTTGCAGAGATATTTTTCAGAAGTGACAATTTTAAGAAAACAATAATAAAACTTTTAATAATGCTTATCAATTTATTAAATCTAAACAATTGATACCAGATTTGTGAATGTTTAATCATATTCATAAAAGTATTACAGACTTGAAAAAAAATAGGAATTGCACTTCATAACTGTGTTCCACTGCTTTTAAACCATTTTAACTCCTCGTTTTCTCTTTAAATGACTATTATTACAATATTTCGGTACATTGTAGCATCACTATGATAATTAAAATTAAAGTACATAATAATCAATAATCATCTTATAACTTTTAAAAATTGCTTTACAAGATTGTTAAATAATATATAAGCTTGTATGGTATAAATAATTATTTTGAAAAATAACAGGTAAATAAATGAAAGGCTTGTTAAGAAATTCAAATATAAAAAAAACAATCCGTTAGGTTAAGTGAAACTAATTTACCGGTTCTAAAGTAAATTTATTTCTAAACTATATCATAAAGTATATCTATAGTATGAAACTTCTGTAATTTTAAACTAATCTTATTGTGAGGAGTATAATACTTGGAATTTTACTTTTTTTTTCTTCATTACAGAGGGACTCTACTGTGGTTTTTGAGTTCAGAATTTCAAATAATGTGCATCAATTCTCAACAGCCATCATCTTTCATGGAAAACAAATTACACTCACAAGAGACTCATAAATGTAATCAGAAGTCTTCATTACAACAGCTACTAGACTAGTTGAATCAAAATAGTGCTTTATAAAAAAAATTGATATTAAAACGTAAGCGTAAATTAGAAGGAAAATTAAGGGAAATTTGAGAAATGCTTCTTCACATTGGTCAACTTCACATTTTCTTTCATTTATTTTCCATCGAAATAATTCATGATAAACATTATATTTCAAGAATACTAAGTATAGTTTTTTAAATTGTCAATACATATTTTTTTAAATTATATAACTTTTAACTGAAACATTAAGCAAAATATATTATATTTAATTTTCAGTATTGATAGGAATTGTTAGGGGAAATAATTCTTCATAATACCTCCTCATAATTATATTTCAAAGCAGAACATAAAAGTATATTCTACATTTGAAACTGTGGAGATGCTTTTTAAATGTTATAAATCTACAAATATTGTCTAAGAATTCTTCTGAAAATATTTTTGAAAAAAAAAAAAAAAAAACATATGCAGTTGCGTAAATTCTTGTGTAAAGACATAATCAAGTAACCAATAAATACATTCTTTTATATGGAATTCTTTTAAATAAGTAACTTATGTTTAAGATGTTTACACATTTCTTCGAAACTTTAATTATTCGTAATATTTAAAAAAAACCTTTGTGAACATCTATATTATTCATTACAATTTTTCCTTTTATCTCTTTAAATTGGTGCAAACGAATCGAGTAACGTAATACATGATTACTACTGAATTAAAACCATGTCAAATGCGTAATATTTTTAAGAAATCTTCTGAAAATTTAAAAGACTCCTAATTTCCTGAATTTGCGATGAAGCTAAGATTTTCTAAACTGATTAAAAGAGTATAAACTTTCATCTTTAAAAGCACGTTCATGACAACTATTCTGCATTTGGAAGTTACTTAACATCACTACGCCGAAATTTTTAAGCTGTTGTAAAGGAACAACGAGCTTGAAACTAAGCTGCAGGATAAATTAGAAACTTTATGTGAGTAATTAAGGACTATGCATTTGTGTTGTAAATAAACAAATAAGTTTAAAACAGAAACACGAAATCTTACGTTAGAGGCAAATGTTAACAAAAAGATGAAATTTGTTTGATTATAGTTGAATTGTACAACACTTTAGTGTTAAGGGTATTTTAAGTATAATTCAGGAATATAAATGGACCATTAATGATTATAATTTTTAATATATATATATATATATATATATATATGTGTGTGTGTGTGAGAGAGAGAGAGAGAGAGAGAAAGAGAGAGAGAGAGAGAGAGAAAGTATTTGCATGCATTTTTTAATGAATTAGTAAGACATTAAAGTCAAAAGAGACTTAAAAGTATTTATAATCACTTTTTACACTTATTTTAATTATCTGAGTAGTATTTAATGAATGAAAAAATTAGAATGTATTTTTTTTTATCTGTAACCATCATAATTCTTTTTGAGAATCTGCCTCATACATTTATAAATACACAAGTAAAAAGTATTATGTGGTGTAAATGAAAATAAATGCAATCACAAAAATGTATAAATATTAAACATACATAAATTAACTATACTTTATCAACATGAATATTTCTTAAATGATTATGCAGTAATTTATTTTTTTTTACATTTATACGCAACGTGTATTGTAAATTTATATCTGATCCATTATTTAACATTAATTAAAAGCATTTCCATCATTTTCGTCTATATTTTTAAACAAAATTAAATATGTTTTATGCCTTTTTTAAAAATACTCTTTTGGGAATAAGCACATTTAAAAACTTTAACAATCGAAAAAAAAAAAATCTACTCTGCGTATAATGATGCGTACAATAATGTCTTCGCTTTTAATTATAAATTTTTATTCAATTATTAAATAAAAATACTGGTACTTTATTTTCTATTTTTTTTCATACGCTTCTTTTAACCTTCTGAAATATTAAACTCTACGTATTTTACACGACACGGTGAAATAAATTGAGACTTATTTTATTTCGCTCTTGAAAGCCATTGGATTATTTTGCACAATAAACTATCTTAATTTCTAAGAGATAAAACACAGCTGGTTTCAATTTCAGGTCTTCGAAATAGGATTATGGTTCTATTTTTCCTCTTGGGTGGTATTACTTTCTTTAAATAGGTATAAATATGATTTATGTTTTCTCCAGCGTACCGTTCAGGAAGAGAATGAAGGAACTTGAGCACCATTGCCTGAAATTGGATAACCTTTGAATTTTAAATAATATATCTTTATATATAGTTCATATTGTTTCATATATTGAATTTTAAGGAAGAGTTTTCAAGATAAATTAAATAGCTAGAGATGTTTATAATCGCTTTTAATGCTTGATATTAAATTATTTTGAAAAATAAAATTAATTGACTTTTATATATGCAATAAACTGTCAATGTAATGTATATCAATAATCCATATTTGAAAGCCTTTTATATGTCTATTGATACGTTTGTTTCTACTTTTGGAATATTAAACAATTACTTTTTTTACAACGTTTCTTCATCTGTTTCTAAACAATTTACAAGATTTTTTTCTAATTGTATATATGTTACTACTTATTAAAATTTCATTGTTTATATTAACATAAATATATATTTCATAAAACTTCGAAGGATTTAAAATAAATTGAGTTCTTTCAGGTACAAAAATGAGGTCATTTTATTCTTTCTCAAAAATTCCATTCAAATTGCACTTAACAATTGAAAACTCTATATTCCAACTGCTTATAAATAATTGTATATTATTCGACATACGTTGAATAATTACTACATATAACATTACAATTAAAACTAAGTTAAATGTACGTATATTTAAAAAATTAAATTTTTAATGTACTCTGACGAATATAAAAAATTAAATTTGAAAATTATTATTTTTCCTATAATTGTATTTATTTCATCGTTAAGAGTTTATTTCAATTCACCTCCTATCAAACAATTTTATCAAAAATAATTTTCTACTTTAAATTAATTTCTACAAACTAAACAAAAATTACTATTTGTGAATATCCTAACATACATAATACAAAAAATAGCTTTGATCGAATATGCATTTCAATTTCATAAGATATTTAAAATAATAACAAATACTTTTAGAAAATATCTTTCAATTTATTTTTCATTACTTTCAATACAAAAATTACTACTTTGCAAAGTTGTAATGTTATGTAACTTACTTGCATACGCTCTATTTCAATAAATATGTAATTATAATAGTTAAACAACATTTTATCCATACATTGTCACAGTTTTCCTTTACATAATTAAAGATTAATGATAACCGAAATTAATTCAGATATTCTTTTGTACCATCACGAAAATACTTAAGGCTATACCTTGAAATATTCGGTTTTATTTGGCATTTTTCGGTAGACAACGTTTCTCCATCTGTAATACACTCAAGCTGTCACCTATATGCATTGGCGTCTCTAATTAAAGAGTAGCAGTTATATTGCTGCATCTCTTCTCTCCGATGGAATAATATCTAATGTATTTAAATGCTTCTAGAAGAGAAGCGAAATATTAAGACGCACTTATATTTTGTTTATAAACTTAATAATAGTCTGTATAAGATTACTTTGTTTTAATATTCAGAAGAAGTAAGATATTATTATTATTTTGCCGCAATGATAAAATATAGTTGAGGAATTAAATTCCAACCTGTAAAGTGTTTTGTTTGAAAAAATATATGAGTGAGGAGTGATGAAGTTTATATGCAGAGCTATATATATAGTATGCTGCGCCAAACAGATCAAACTGTGGTCTAGACGTGAAGTCGAAAAAAAGGTAAAAATGGTTGACGAAGGGAGGGTCGAAAATGGAAGGATGCTAGGGTATCCTGGAAGGCAGTCACCCGATGTTTACCAAGACAGTAAACCCCATGGGAAAGAAAAAAGATCACTAAGGTGCCTCGGGGGTCGCGATGCCCGTTACCTGAGAAGGCAAGCCTGAGGTCCCTGATATAATCCCCAGAGGGGCAGGGAATCTCTTCACTTCTCCCCCAGACGCTGAGTACCCATTTTTAGTGCCTTTGACATGCATGAGCTGCAGTGAGACTATTCTGTCATCCCCAACCACACGGTCGAAATATAATTGAATATAAATAGATAAAAAATAATTCATAGATAGATAGATAGATAGATGATAGATAGATAGATAGATATTGTGATAGATAGATAGATAGATAGATAGATAGATAGATAGATAGATAGATAGATAGATAGATAGAGAGAGAGAGAGAGAGAGAGAGAGAGAGAGAGAGAGAGTGATTGTAATTTAATTTTAATAATTGCGTTTGTAATTTAATTTTAATAATAATCAGCCTTAATTTAAAAGAACAGGCATACTTATATTCAAACATTAAACGACACAATTCTTTTTTATTTAAATAAATATGTTGTTGAAAACACCTCGGTTTCAGTATTTGAAAAGCATATAATAAATAGATTTTTTTTGACGAAACACGAGTATTATTAATTTTATAATTTTAGTAATATTTCTTAGAATGCAAAAGTTGAAACCTAGATTTGTTGCTTCTTTCACTCAGAATCTTGTTAATAGAAAATGAATAATTTTGAAATGTGTTTTTCAGTATAACAACATTACAACAAACTGTAACAAAGCAACCACTATTTCGAGAGATTATGTAGAAGAGTATGAAAAGTAAAATTGTTTGCATATAATTTAAAACTTTTTTCGATGCAGACTTTCATTTATGACTTTTATATCTATAATTTTCCTAATGCATGTATTTTTATCTATTATTTATCTTACAATAGAGAATTTACAGAAAAAATTTACTTTAATTTTTTTGGTTATCTCCTCATCAAAAAAATAAGATTTGAAATCCATTTGTAGTTAACGAAGTATTTTAAATAACCACACACATACACAATAAAACCTCACAAGAGCCATTTCAAAAATAAAGAGTACAAAAGTTATTTTTAATTTAATTAAAAAAATAAATACATTGAAAAGGAATTAAATTAAATTTTTAAAATATAAAATGAATCACCTTCTAAAAAGGTGGTATTCATATGAAAGATTTATTTGATAATATACTTAAATTATAGGAATTATCCAAATAATAAAACATTTGCGTGGAATGATTAGAATTTTTATTTTCATAATCACTAAAATGAAGATTTTTCTACTATAAAATATTTGTGTGATATATGTGTACAACACTAAAATAATATAGATGCTTTATTGAGAGTAGGATTTTGATACTTATGAGTATGATAAGAAAGTACTTACGATGAAATTGAGATATGAAATTCATTAATTCTTGTTAAAAATTAATGGTATTAATGTACAAAGCTAGTAAATTTAAATAATTTTTTAACTTACTATTCAAGAATCAATCTATTATCGCCTTAGATTTCTCCACTTAATAAGTTCTAATATTGTATTCGTAATTAATATACAAATAAAAATCTGTATTACACTTTGAACACTAGAAACATATTTCAAAAATCAATAATAATAAGATTTCATGAATCGAATGTTTTTTAAAACAATTGATTACAACTTAACATATTATACACGAATTCTTAAGTACTTTTAGATTTTGAAAATGATTGTTTGAATTATTAATGTAACAATTATTACGTATCATCTTAATGTTTTTTAAGGTCTTTCCTAATTTATAATTTTACATTTCAAAGATTTTAGATATTCATATACATTATTCACAGTTAAAAATAGTTTTTAATTAATTCTTAATTACATTCATTAGATTTTAAGACATAAAATGTTTAGTAAATGTTCCTAATCATTTTTGATTAAATGACATTTCAGTTAATTATAATTATGATAAATATATAATGCAACTTACGTAAATAATAACTCTTCAAAATCTTTTACATATTTAACATGTTTTGACAATATTTTTTTTAACTTACAATACCGACACAGAGTGTAAAAACTAATGATTTAAACTTTTATTTTACAAATGTAAATAAAGTAGACGGTTATATGACAACTGTTTCAAAGTAAGCCAGTAAAATGTTTTAGGTATGCTGAATAACCTATTTAAAATGACTATAAAAAACATAAAATATGTATATATATTAATGCAAAAATTTTACACGTACAAATTCAAACACACACGCAGATATATAAACACTAGTGTGCAAAAATTAAGGACGAGTTGGTTTTTCCAATAGTACATTGTGCTAAAGCTTTCCAAATCAACACAAAAAATAACATAAGATACCCAAGATGTGAGAACATAAGTAATGTGAACAAAACTTACCAGAAAAGAAATCAAAAGTATAAAAATGATCTTGTTTAAAACGTAACAATGAGCAGAATACGAATGAAAGCCGAAACATCTAGGTGCAGATACCCAGACAGAAACATGCAGTTTTTAATAGAGGGTATCATGAAAAAAAAAAAAGGAAACATCCAGTTATCGTAAAGTCATGCTGTGTATGAGGATGCCAATGAGTTGTTGAGGCATTTCAGCCCATTCGTTTAGTACTGCCAATCAGACCTCGGGAATTGTTACAGGCAGTAAGTTACGTGCTGCCAAGCTTCTCCCTGGAAAATCCCAAACATGTTCGATGGGATTTAGATCCGAGGACATTGACAAACAATCTTTGCATTAAATATACCCTCTTAACAACCACTTTTCGACTGCTATGGTGGGATGAGCTGTAGCATAGTCGTCCATGAAAAGGAACAGCAGATTCATAGTGTCTCTAAGAAGATGCAAGTACGGATAAAGAAACTTGTTACAATAGCGACTGAAAACTCTTCAAAGATGTGAAGGTCGGGATGGTAACCAAGAATGATGCCTACCCAAACTAGAGCACCCTGACCCCCAAACTAGTCTCTTTCGAGGATGCTGGAGGAGTTATAGTGGATTTCCCGCTCTCTCCAGGAGCGTATGTGTCAATAATTGCTAGTCAGACTATACCTGCCCTCAATCTTAAAGTGTGCTAGACCAAATTTATTATCTGCCTATTCTCGTATTCCTGTCACCATAGAAAATGCCTTCTCCAATGAGCAGGTGCTAAAATTTCACACCGCTCAGATTGTCGTGCTAGCCGAACATCACTGTGCTAAATATTGGACTCTGTAAAACGTAATATCGGTTGCCCAATCACCAAAGCTATGTGTCTAACGATTTCTACCGCTGTCTACTGCCGTTGATTCTGGCCTTTAAGGCAATATACCGGTCATCTGCTGGCGTATTTGTTCGTGTACTACCACGATAAATTGTTGCGCCGCAGTTCTGTTTGAAAATCTCTTCAAAGTTGTGAAATGACGCTGTGCACAACCGGAACCCTTCGTCCACACTTGTCACACTTCAACCATTCCCAATCTTTCCAATAATTCTAACTCAGGCAAAATCCTCCAAATCTTATCTGTGCAATCACATTCTTAGAAATTCTGAGCATACACAATATATATATATATATATATATATATATATACATACATACATTATATGAAAATTATAAGCTGAAAAATGAATGAAAATAAATTATTCTAAATTTTTCATAAATGTTCAATTATTAATTCAAAAGAAGTAGGTGAAAAATATCTTAAATAAATACAGAAATATCCCTAAAAACCACTAACTGAATTAAAATTTTAAATAACTAACCATATTCTTAAAGGAACCAAAAATTTAAAATAAATTGGAAAATAATATATTTATAGTTGTACACAGTTTCAGATTGCCAGGCAGAGTTATTCTAGAATTATTGACATCATCATTCAAATTGTATTATTGAGAATTGTTTTCTAACCAAAAACACAAAACAAAAGAATTTTTGAGCAAACAACAACGACAACACCAACAACAAAAAAAAAAAAAAAAACTGAAAATCAATTGAGGGTGAAAATGCAAGCACAAATATATCCATAAGAAATTAAAATAATTATAAAAAAAAATTATTAAAAAAAAATGTTGAATGTATAAATGTAATAGTTTTAAAAAAAATTAATTGAACTTTCCTACGTTTACCCATTCTTCTACTAAAAAGTAAAGAGTTCATTCCTGATTTCTGTTCCAATTCCAAATTTTCCTTTTATTTATTAGATCATGCGCTCATAAAATTTGTTGAATCAGATTTCTGGTAATCGTCAGTCTGCCAGAAATAATCCCATCCAGACTAATAGAAGTCGTAAATATCCTTCATTAACACTTCATCTTATACTATGTGAGTTACTACGTGATCGGGAGAAATCCCTCTAAAAACAATTGCAAAGTAAAATTCCCCTTTTCTGCACTCATCTAATGCAAGTGAGAAGTCGGATGTGTGCATCCTCATTCCTGCTATGTAATAATGTATACTTTTCGCATCCTTCACTTATTGAAAGGAACAAACTGCCTTAAATCCAAAAAGAATTTGAAATTCACCTTTACTACTTATTCATTGTTCTTTAAATTCATTATATATATATATATATATATATATATATATATATATATATATATATACTCTATATAAAAAAAAACTGACACAACAGGAAGGAGTTGCCCAATTGTAAAGAAATTTCGTATGCGAAGACATTTGCACAGAACATGTAATTGAGTAAAATTTTGTGTCCAATGAAGGAATAACGGGAGCTGCAGCGTATCAGAACTGCAGTCTCCGCTGGTGTATATAAGAAGCAATTTTCATTCTAAGTGTCAAATTTTCTGTTGCATTGCGTTTTGGGATACCTTTCAGAGACTAAAAAAATATCTCGCCAAATAATTCGAGCTCCTTATGAGTAACAGTCAGAGTTTGAAAGGAGTCGTATCATTGGATTGAAAGGGGCAGGTTGGATAGACGTGTCTGGGGACGTCCAGATTAGGCTGCCGATCCTGCTTTCCTTATTGCACACCTCACAGGCCCTCAACTAGGAGTTATTGTCTGGGGTGCCATTTTCCTTGATAGCCGGACCCCTTTGGTCGTCATTAGAGGTACATTTACAGCACAGTGGTACGTCGACGACATTTTGAGACTGGTTTTGCTTCCGTTCTTTTTGCAAAACCCTGGTCTTATTTTTCAGCAAGATAATTCCAGACCACATACGGCACGTATTACTGTGAACTGTCTTACAGCTTCTCAAACACTTCCTTGGCCATCGAGATCTCCAGATTTCTCTCCAATCGAGCAAGTATGGGACAAGCTGGGAAGGCTATGGCATCTACCTGGAAAAGTTGATGACCTAGATCAACAATTGGAATGAATATGGCAAGAAATACCGTAGGAGACCATAACGGAGCTTTTTCACTTTATGTCACGTCACATGGCAGTTTGCATCAGGCTAGAGATGCGTCAACAACATATTGAGCTCTTTACTTTGCAACTATGTAACTCTGAAATAAATCATTCAATTTTTCTGAAATCTAAATCATTTTATTCTGCACATAATTTTCCTATCGGCCAATTTCTTATCTCCATCGGACAATTCCTTCTTGGTGCGTCTTTACAAAGTGTTCCTTCTTTACAAAGTGTATATACATGTATATATATATATGTGTGTGTGTGTTACGATCTCTCAAAAAATTAATTTAATTTTCTAATTTTCACCTATTCTCTCAATCAAAAGAATATAATTATTTTCTATTTTTGATCCAATTTCAAACAACTATCATTTTATTTATTAGATTATGTGCTTATAAAACTTGTTTTATCTGCTTTTCCATTGTCCTAAATCTGTAAGAAATAATTACCTTGAAACTGATGGACGTTAGGGAATTTCCATCAGTATCTCTTCATCCCGTACCACGTGAATCATCGTGATTGAAAGAGATTCTTAAATTCTCAAATATCCCTACATTTAAAATCGATTGCACATAGAAATTGTCTTTTCTTTGCTCTTGCACGGTTATTCTTTTTCGCTTTAATGTTCTTGTTTCTTGTTATCGAAATGTCGGGGCTGCGACTTCAATCCGTACAGATATTATGTTCTCTCTCTCTCAGCTAATGTGGAATAAACAGCAATGAAATTAGAACTTATCTCGTTATTGACTTAACCGAAAAATTTAAATTTCTTAAAATTTATATAAGCGGCCTGAAAGCTGCTGGATTATTGAAAAAAATAAACTTTTTTATTAATTAATATTTCAAGTTCTTAATTTCATAAACAGAAATGGCACTTTTTGTGAATAATTATTATTTAGCTTTTAAAATTACATTCCCTAAGTAATTTTCAAACGGGAATATTTTGCTCTAAATTACGAAGCGCTTTCTGTGAAGAGTAAGTCTTCACTTGTAATGTTTCTTTGCTCATTTCTGCAATTTTTTCGCAAGCGCGTCTATTTTCCAATATCCCTTTAAAAGAAATTTCGAGTATTCAAATTTGGTGAGCGTACTAGTGCTTATAATTTTAAAACGTTTTTCTGAATTTCACTTGGTGTGTGTGTGTGAGTCATCAAATTTTCGATCGTTAATTTAACCAACTTCCCATCAAGCTAGAACTCTGAAACCTTGGGAATCGTTCGTACTCGCCTAACAATGTAATATTTAGACATTTGCAACAAGTTTTAACTAATATTTTCTTTAATAATGCAGTTTAGCCCAAACACTTGGCGCGAATTCAAAAATTGGCACCAAACTTGGCTATTTTGTTTTTTGGCTGAGCGTTAAATCCGTGAAACGGAACAGGGTAGCCACATTTGGCAAAATACTGCCAAATAATTCTTGTCGCTAAGGGTGGTTGGGTTAAACTGCATTCCAACCATTAATTTACCGGATGAATTAATTAATTTTAGTTAGTTTTTACATTTTTATGTATTTCACTTGGCGTGTGTCTGTCTGTGTGCGTATCAGTGTGTCATCAAATTTTCGATCGTTAATTTAATCAACTTCCCATCAAGCTAGAGCTCTGAAACCTTAAAAATCGTTCTTACTCGCCTAACAATGTAATATTTAGACATTTGCGACCAGTTTTAACTAATATTTCAATAATTCTTTTTAATAAACTTTGCCACCATATAAAAACGTTGTTTTTAAAAATGTTGGTTTTTATCTCGAATTATTATAATGTCTTGATTTCATCCTTGTTTCAAAAGTTTGTCTAAAGAGTTGAAATGTTTCTGGCAAGTTGCTTGGACAAAATTACCATCTCGCTTCCTCCATCCCTCTGTTATTTCTTGAAATGTGAATTCCACAAAATTCTGTTGCACTTCTTCATACATTTGCCCAAAATGGTAAGGTTGTGTTCTATCTCTAGAATAATTTAGAATGCTTTAACGCGTTTTTTGTTGCGAATTTATCTATATATACTTTCCTATGATTACTCTTTAATGTTACATAAATTAGTTTTAGAATTAAATTTCCATATTATTAAACTTTTAAAAGATACAGTAACGTTTAGAACAACTACTATATATATATATATAGTAAGCAAGCTCTATTTAACATGGGGTAGCGAATAAACTATTCATTTTTTATCACAGTTTTGCAAATATTTATAAAATTTATTCATTTGCAAAAAGGTTTACTTAATCAATGAAATATTTTTACCAAATGTGAGAAAATACGATATACATAAATTGATAGATCATTTTATTTTATTTTTATGTATAAAATACATTGGGATAATTTTTTTTTCACGTTTTGAATAGAAATATTAAGTATTTACATAATTCGTTGTTGTATATGCTCCTATTAAACTTATTGAAACTACCTGAAGTTTCTTCAAATATATTTTATTAACCTCATGAGAAATAAAAGATTATGAATTAAGAGAAATGTGAATATTTTAAAAATGATCATCCTATATTATACGATTTGAATTAAATCCGTAAATAATAACTGAGACGGAAAAAGTCATATTTATTGCAATTCTGAATTCTGGTAATAATGTAACGTTTAAAATCCACATCGAAACATTTTTATTGACTCAGATACATAGTAATTAAACAGAGAGAAAATCGAAAATTTTCAGTCATTTAAATGCTTATTAAAAATTTTTGAAGTACATTTTGGGCTCACTGATCAATTCACACAAAATTCTTAACTATCAAACTAAAAAATACCAAAAACCGCAAAATAAATCGAATACACTTTCGAATCTATTTTTGCAAACATTTATTTCAAGTACGAGGACTTCATCACAACGAAAACATTTTGTAAAATGGATGAGCAGGTTTAATGGATGGGGCAACCGAATTCTTGTGTTAACTTAATATACGTTATTGCCCCTCCAATTTACGTAAGTGTTTCCCGTTTACATATTTTTTTAGCCACAAGTGAATTACGTACTTAAAATACACGATGTGAAGATAACCAGCTGAAAATAGTTCTTTAAAGTGCTTTTTCACCAAGAGACTCAGGAAAAAAAATCTGAGGAACAGTGTTAGTTTATGTAAGGAAAAGAAAAATCGTCACATAAAAAATAGCTTCTTAAGAATTTTGATCGAAGACAAAAATAGTATTAGTGCATCACTTTTAACGTAACTCTAGAGCAGAGATGAGATATAGTTTGGCCTTTAATTTTTTCGTAGTTCTTGTGCTTTCAATGCTAATAGATGCCTAAATCGAATATAAAAAATATCTTCAGCTATTTTAGAATCTCTTGAGACAATTAAATTGAAAGAGCAAAGTTTTTTAAAATAATATTTTTGCTTATACTTTTCACTGCATTGATCATGATGAAAAAACACCTAAATTTATACTTCCTTTTTTATTTAATTCGGTTTCCAATAATATTTAGCAGTTTTTTTCGTAAACAATTCTATTATTTTTTATCAAGTTCTTACGAATGAAATATAGGTACTAAGTATAAAATGATTTTGGCTTACACATGATTTCTTAATTCTTATATATTCATTTAATTTAAACATGCATTAAAAGTTTTCTGCTGATACATTTAAAATCATTGCTATCAAAAGATAAAAATAATCGTATGAAAGTAAAGAATTTGAGCATTAGTTGATTTAATTGTATAATATTAATTTAATTTTTAAAGAAGAAATGTTTTGATATTTCATCTTCGACGAATGATGAAAATATTCAGGGACAAAACTATTCAACTTTATTAGTGCAGTATATAAAAAATTTCATTCATACAACAAAATCCTAAGCAATTGTAATAATTAGTTAAAAAGTATTGGGTTGAAAAAACTATGATTCTTTGATATTTTTGGACTAAGAAGCTTCCATCAATTAGGTTGCATTTTCAAAATGTATATATGAATTCTTAAAAAAATAAAAACATTATACATTTATATATTATACATACATATATATATATATATATATATATATATATATATATATATATATATATATATATTAGCTGATACCCGCCTGCTTCGCTGGGCAGACGATAATATTATATTTTGGAACCTATACATAAAATATAAAGAAAATTGGAGCATTGAAACGACCTTTGTGTTGTCCAGATGGTTTTTTATCGGCATTAATTATAACCTAGAACTCCTTTTGGTCTTTAGGAACTGATTCAACAGCAGCTTTGAAATCGTGAATATACCTGTTATGTTTTTGTAGCGCCTTTTGTAATTGGCTAATTCTGGCTTAACACCTGGGAAAATACCACAATGAATGTGTTTTTCACGTTCATCATCACAGAGTAAGTAAAGCTGAAGAAAAGAAGATTGTTGAGGAGGCTCAGCCAATAGGCTACCTATCCTGTGGTATACCTACCTGCCCTTGGACTTTAATTGTTGGCATAAAATGTCCTTCCTTCAATTCTTTTGCTCCGAATGACGTCATCTGAAAACATCCCTTATACTTACGAATTGTAGAAAGAAAATGTTCTGAAAGCTGATCCTTATGGCTAAGAAGACCATGCAAATGTTCTGGGTAGGATCTATGTTAATAGCAGGAAACTGGACTTGTCCACCACTGCAGCACATTCCTGAAGGTTCTTCTATCCATTTTAAAGCACGGCACCTCGAACAGGGCAAACGTTTTCCGATACTGACAATTTTATCGTTTGAATAGTCAATATATATTTCATATTTAAAACCAGACAAATTTTTGGAAGTCCATGGCGCTAATTTAACTTTTGATCTTTTTTCATTGTATTTAATTACAGCTGTCTGATTCACATGGGGGTTATTAGAAAAGTATTTTTTTACAGCTGCTCTATGTTCTTCAGGATGACTTTGAGTATATTTTGTAGCAGCTTGTCTTATTTGTTTATATCTAATTGAATTTGCGAATCTTTTTCTTCTTTTTTTTTTACCTTTATTTAGTTGAAGAGATATTACATCATTAATAATTGATTCACTTGAACTTGAAAAATCAATATTAGATATTGATTGAGTCTTTGAAACTAACACAGACACATTTTCTTGAGGCTGAAACACTAAAGATGACTCATTTTCTTCATTTTGTTTCACATTATCATAACCAAGATTAACTTTACTTCTATTTGTTAATCCAACTATTTAAATATAAACATCAAAATGACCAGTATTACAGTTTCCTGTAAGACGTAATATTTTCCCCCCATGAATTGTTTCCCCAACAGAAGCTATAAGGCAGCCACCTTGATACACTTCGAACTGATAGGGAAATAGCTCTTCCGCGCCATAATTTTGCAAATAGATCCATACGTGTTTGGTTTACACATTTCGGTAAAATATAAATCGTTAGTATTATAAGAGGCGCCAGATAGCATTTGAAAGCAGCATTTAAACCGATCCCAATTGTTAAACACGTGAGAAACAATATTTCTCATTTTATACGCCATCGATATGTCACCGAACACCAGCAAAGATAGAGATGAAAATAAACATGCTCCATTGCCAAGTATTTTAAAAACTTTGAAAGGAGTAGGTATTCCATCTATCAAAATATATTCTACATCCATTATTAAAAATTATAACTGAAAAGTAAATATGAAAAATCAATTTGTATTAACCTGCAATGAAACACTTCTCTAGTTAAAAAATATAACCGAAATTAATTTTTAAATATCAAATTATTTAAAAATTCAACAAAAAATACTAACAAAAAAATAAAATATAGTAAAAGTTTTTAGCTAAAAGTCACCCGTATTACGTTATCCTTTTTGCAAAAGGATAACTCTATTACGCTAGCAGCATATCTGGAACTGCAATTGAATAAGACAGAATAGCTCTTAAAAAATCATAGCATTAAAAATAATTCTGTATTCTGAAAACGATAAAATATCCACCATTTTAAAAAATCAAAAAAAAAAAAAAATTTATTTCCGAGAAACCAAAAGATAAAAATTGCCAAAATACAGAAACAAACTTTTGCATAATATTTACATTAGGTTACAGTTAATGGCTACATCAAAATAAATATTTTGACAGCTACTTATTTTTTTTTTATCAATGACATGAATAACATACCTTTATTATTCATTTGTTAAAAGCCAACTTCAATAACTTAGTAAGATAGCGTTTAAATTTACAAATGTAATTTATCAATCATTATTAATAATAAAATACTTTTCTCATAAATTTGAAACTTACGTCTAGGTTCCACAACAATAAAAAATTATCGTTTGCTCAGCAAAACTGACAGAAATCAGCTGGGGTAACCATAGTATAGGTTTTTAAAATTCACAATGCAAAGTCTTTGAAATGCTTCGACTTGGCGGTAAAAGATATTTGGTGATAAATCTCTAAATGTAGGAATTTCGGGGTTCAACATTTACATTATATATGATAAACCTACAATGCATCATATTCGGTGGATTGTCTTGGGTGTGCGCTACTCCGTAAGAAGTCGAAATTTTAGTATTTTTCAAAATCCCGCTCTTGCCAATCCACCACCAACGCCTCAATATTAAATTATTTTCATTTCGCACGCGCAAATCCCGCCAAGTAAACTTAATTGGTAGCAATGCACAGAATACATATAAAACAAATATATACTCCGTTTGGCGTCGGTCATGTCATTTTTGGCGATAAAGTCGCCAAAAGTGACATAATTTATGGATAAGAAAAGATAACGGATGAAAATCACATTTTGGATAAGAATTCCGTAAAATCCGTTCTTAGTGGGCGTCTACATCGCATAATGAGTAACTATACCAAATTTCAAGTCAATCGGTTGTATAGTTTTAGAGATATCGTGAAGAGTCAGTCAGTAGTATTTCGCTTATAAATAAGTTAAGTACTTAAATAGTCATATTTTGTTTTAGGTTTTAAATTATGCTAAAAATTTGTAAAATTATAATAATAAATTAAAATTTCAATCAAGGAGATGTGTCTGTTATTTTAAAACATAAAATTTGGAAAGTCGCACTAACATGTAGATTAAATAATCATCCTCTAAATCTGTTTGGTAATAATATCAATTGTCGAAAAATATAATAATAAATTATTCTCTCTGAGCAAAGTAATTCAAAATAAACAATAATCGTGAGCTTCTAAGGTAAAAACATGTATCAGTGAACGTCATACCACAATTTCAATGCCATGAGAAATCGGTTTCATTGCAAATAATCAGTTACATGTTGGAAATATTGAGTATTTTGTTTGGAGACGTTTTGAATATAAAATAAAATTTTATCTTAAGTTCTTAGTGATTGAACAAAAAGGATATTCTCTAGGTAGATGATAGCATGTGAGCTTTATCATATTCGGGTGTTAAGCAGGTAATTTTAAAATTAGTGATAATGATTGCCTAATTTTAGAGAAGTGTCGTCTCTTAAGGGATATGACTCATATATAGATAGCGGGAACTTGTACTAAGGTATGAATCAGAAAAAAAAATGTGTATATTTTTATTTATTTATCCCGATCTTTCCTGCCACATTTTATACTTTTTACAATTTAAAAGGTCTTAGTTAGATAATTTGAGATCATTTATTTATTTTCATGAAGAATTTTATTCATTTAAGAAATGAGTATTTTAAATTATGAGTATCAGTTAAACAGTAATTTATTTATTTTAGTCAGTGATCCATACTCAAAAATATGTGATTTGAAATATTTTTCAATATTAAGATTAATTGTATATATTCCACTGCTAAGTTTAAAACTCGTCGATATTTCATTCTATTTATTAAAGACATTCTTTTTATAAAGGAATCAGTAAAGTAGAGGATGAAACGAGATAGAACACAGTCTCAATTATTGTGAATAATTTAATACTAGATGTTGCTTAGTATCATATTTTATGTGCAGTTTTACGAAATATATTTTTTAATTAATTCAGATTTTTTTGGATTCTGTGTTAAAATATATAATTATAATTTTAAATTTTAAAGCTATTCATTACATCAGTAAAGTACAGGAGTAAATGAGAAAGAACACATTCTGAATTATTGTGAATAATTTAATATTAGATATTGTTTACATTTTGGATCAGGAAACTTGAAAATGTTTCATTGCTTTCAATTTGAGTCATTAGTATAGAATGTCATATTGAAACCCAAACCACTAACATTTAGAGAATTACAGATTATTGCTTGGATTATCATTTTATTTTGTTTGGCTTCTCTAAACACTAGCAATTTGCCAACATCCCCTAAATAAGTTGCAAACAACTTATTCAATGAAACGTGAAAAGATCGAGTTAAGCAACTAGAAATAACAAATAGTGATGTGATATTCTTGATATGGTCGGTTAGAGCACCCCACTGTCATGCAGAACGCAGGCAATAAGGACATCTAACCAAGCCATTTTTTTAGAACAAAACGCATGGTTAAGTCACCGTTGTAGGAAAAACGGTCAGCAACGATCACATTTTTCAGATCGCAATGGAGATATGAAAGTCTTTACAATGTAAAATTACTTATAAACTCTATAAATATTTTTTCATACTAAGAAAATTTATATATTTTACAAACATTTTTGTCTACTTTATTCTGTTTTATCTGCATTTAAAATTCTTCAGGATATTATATATTTTTTCGTATCATTTTCCTTCTAAACTCTTTTTTTATACAATCCTACTTTCATTCTGCAGAATGAATGTATTTAGACTTCTTTTTTTGTTTATTTATAAAAAAAAAGTGCAAGTACTAGAGAAAAAGTGAATATTTTCAGTTTTTGATTTTCAAAGATTTTTTTCTTTTATCAAATGTAGGAAGTGTTCATAATTACAAATATAATTAATCATTTTACTATTACATTTGACTTTAGCGTAGTCTCTAATCCTTGAACTTTGATATATATATATATATGTGTGTGTGTGCGTATGTGTGAGTGTGTGCGTGCGTGTGGTGTGAAGATTTGTTTTCTTTCTAAATTATATATGGTAAGATTTGGTCAGAAATTAATTTTCATACCAGAAAATATGTATGCCTGGGTGAAGAGCAAGTTCATATTTTTCTGAAGAGACCAATTTTTATACATATTGCATTATTAACACACACACATATGTGTATGTATATATATATATATATATATATATATATATATATATATATATATATATATACGGGAATGAATAGGGTCCCGAGATAAAAGAAATACCCAACTCACTTTCTGAAAAATAATTTCTTACAACACCATTATTTTAAATATCTTCAATCAGAAAAGATAAAAAAAAGTATATAAATAAATCAAAGTGAAGACTGAATTTCACGAATTATTACAGGTAATATATTGATAGACTGGATGTTATGGTTTGATTTCTAATAAAAATTGGCACTAAAAATAGAGTTTATATGGATTAATATAATTTTACTAAAACAAATTTCAAAGCAAATGAAAGGAATTAAAATTTATCTCTTTATTCACATATTCTAAGCCAGGAGTTATAAAGTTTACTACTATATTGATGTATCCTAAAAATATGGGATTAGGGCTTTCTGGAATATTAATAATAAAAGCATTTGCTCTATTAGTCAGATATATAAAATTTATAAGAAACTTCCTAATTTACTGATATAAATATTCTTGGGTGTATTTTTATAAAAAAGAGAATTTTTTAAAAATTAATTTATACTTAAATTTTCTTAGTTCAAAAATTAATTAAAAGCAAGATATTACAAATTAAGAATGTCGTGATGATTCAATGGTTTTAAATTACTAATATTGCAAATTGATCTGTAAAATATTTACTTTTTGCAGAGATTCGTTTATTATTTCTTACTTCGTTTTAAGAATGAGGTAATTTAAATTAAAAAAATATATAATTCAAATTTGTAATTTTTTAAATTAATGATAATCTTCTGTATATATGCTTGAATTTTAAATGTCGTATTAAATTTTTCCAATTCCAAAAATGTGTCTATAATATGAAAAACAAAATTATTGTGAGTACTGCACCATATTGATTCATTTGATATGCTATTCTTTATGAATGCTAATTTTCGGAAGATACCAAAAATAATTTGATATATCTGTCACTTTTTTAAGACTATGTGTAACTTGTATTTGATTTAAAATCGGATTATCATCCCTTTTAAAAAATTTTACGAAATACTCTTAAAAATAGGAATTTTAAGCGTTAATACCATATGTCAGTAGAGGCATTCATTCAATTCCTGTTTTGAATTATTTTAATTGCCATCTTATTGTTCAAAATCATATTCAATCTACTGTCAAAAACACTCACTTTGGGATTTGAGATATTCAATTGTTTTTTCCCACACAAAAATAAAAAAAATTACAAAATTAATACTAATTACTTTAAACTGAATACTTAAAACTTACATTTGCTAAATGTCTTCAGAATAGAATAATTACAATAAACATTTGTTTTCATTATCTTATGCCATGCATTGATAGAAACAAAGTTGGATATTAAAAAATTAAATAGAAAGGATTTATTAGAGCATGATGAAAATCGTAGTGTTTATTGTTTCCAGAAAAACATTTAAATAAATATTACACTGCTATGTTAAGTACAAGCCGACAGAAATAGGCATTATTACCAATATACTCTTATGGGGATGTTACATACAAATTCATTATATTCCAACATAACACATACTCTTTTCCTTTTGAACATAAACTGAATTTTAAATATTTAACAGTCAAAATATAGACATTATTTTGCTTTTGTAACATTTCGAGTCAAACTTGAATAAATATCTAAATAGTTCTATCAGCGAATCGAAATTTGTTAATATGTAAAATCATTTGAAATATTTCGTTCATATTTATTTGAGTATAACATTCCAAATTTTATGTATTTCATATATAGCAATGTAGTTCTCCAAAAATTACTTTATATTCTTCTAAAAAGGTTATATTTTTTTCTTTTTTATCCCTCTTTCTGTATATATATATATATCAGCTTTATGGAAATAATTATTTAAAATGCAACCTCAGAATAAATGTATTCCATACTGAAATAGAACAAGTGATAAGAAGGTGAAATATTTCTAACTAGAACACGGGATTTTAAATCTTTTTTTTAAAATACTTTATCGCTTACGAAACAAATAGCAAAAAGTCAAGTGTAAAGTAAAATATATGTATAGCTCTCTAACAAATAGATATTATCACATATATTATTCAGCCATAGAAAGCGGAGATATTCACAAGTCAGTTGCCTTGTTTTCACTGTTCTAATGTTTTTTTTTTTTGAACTCCTTTTTTATAGCATGCATTTATTATGTGACATGATCTAATCGGGCAATCTTCTGAGGACGCCTCTCTAGAGCTTTTATTCGTGAGTACTATTCAGTATTCATTAGTGATGGAGGTGTAATAAATAAAACAATTCCCAGGCTTTTAAGCAAATGTCCCTCACAATGCATTCCATTTACAAAAAGAGAAGAAATAATTATTTCCTTTACTTTTTGGAAGAGAGAATCATTGATTTTCTTACCACAGAAAAAAACAGATGTATGGTGAAAAAATATATTTGCATGCTAATTAAAATTGGCAAAGGGTCCTTTGGGAATCGAATTTTCTGATTTTTTTGCGTAGTTATAAGACAAAGAAGTTGAAAAAAATTGATACTGAATGAGTAAATTCGAACATGGCTCAAGACTAGTATTTCCTGGGGAATCATTTAAAAAATCGTGATTCGAGGGGATAGAGTTAGGATTTATTTTAAAGCATCTAATTTCATCTTGAAAACCCGATTCAATTAAATATTTAGAATTTATTCAAAAATAAATTTTTCGATTTTCAATTTATTCTTATTGTACTTTCAATCGCAAAAATTAAGAAAAAATTTATTTACGTACAATTAAATTTACAATTCATTAAATCATCAATATTTAATATATTAAAATAAAACAACGATAGAGAAAATATCTCTTTAATCAACGTTCATAATAATCACATTTTATTCAGCAGTTATATTAAATGTGTTTAATAAGCAAAACATTTCATTGAAAATTAAAATTTCTGCTTTTTAAATTAGAGTTGAAATACACAAATATATCTTCGGATTTCGGTGAGTAGTGTTCGTGTGACATCTCTGTAACTTTCTTTACAATGTACATCATATATTTTTGTAAATACAGCACATGTAAAATGAAAAATATAATAATTCATGAGTACTTATTGATGAAAAGTCATATAAATATATATGCCTATAAGTATTCAAAATTTATTTGGTACTGGTACTAAAGCTGATTATCCAATTAAATATTTAAATCGGAACTTAACTCATAAAAACTATTAAATTGATTAACTCTGAATTTTAATTATTTGTGCATATTTATATGCTCATAAATTTTTATAATACTACTAAATTAAAAAAAAAAAATGTTTTTCTACTGACTAAATTTAAGTTTAATCTTTCATATTTATTTATTTAATTGTATATTTATTGTTATTCGCTTATTTATTTGTTTATTATTCTTATTTTTCATTTTTACTAATTTTATTTTTATTACTTATATATATATTTTGTTCATTATAATTTTTTTAATTTTTATTATTTTTAATTAATTAATTAGTTTTAAATGATATTCTGCTAAATTTTTCTTTTTCCATTTACTTATGAATTAGTTTACTAGATTGTTTTACTAGATATTTATTTCCTTGCATTTTTAAATCTTTAATTATTTTTCTGTTTTCAAAATTTCTCTTTATATAGTTTCGATGACATATATTTATATTCTAATATTTTAAATTTTATTTGCGCTTTTTCCTTGATAGTAATTTTTAATTTCAACAATTTACGTAATTCATGAGGGTCTTAAGCAACTGACTGGTTTACTGCAGAGCTCAGTGAGACACTTTAGCAACAGAGAAAAAATTTTTATTCTTAATTTGAAAATGTTGATTTTGAAGGCTTGCACGTAAGTTACAAAGCCAATTTCACTCATTTTTTATGCTTTTTCAAATATTTCTACAGCTTGAAATAGAGCATTCACGGGTTCTTCATAAGTTAGTAAATCCTTTTTCGAGACATAGCTGGTTTGGTTTATAATAAATTCTTACATTTGTGTCATTTCTTCGTATGCCAAGTAATTAGTTTAATTACAAGTAGTTTGCTGCACTTAATTTTTTTTATATATGATTTGAGTTTTTTTAAATAATTTTTATTGTTTTACTTTTAGTTTTCTTTACTTTAGCTCTTTCTTGGTTCTTAAATATCTAGTTTGGGCATTTTCAGAGGTTTTAAAATTTGATTTCAAGGATTTAGTTTTTAGATTTTTTTTTTAATTTACTTATGTTTTATAACTGTTTTTGTTAATTTATTCTGTTGATGGGGACTCTTTGGAAAATAATTCTGAAATAACCCAACTTAGCACTCTAAAGCTCGTTACAATATTTAATATAGTGTTCTCAATTTTTCTGTTTTTTACTCAAAATATTTTTATTTCCCAATTTGTATATATATATATATATATATATATATATATATATATATATATATATATATATATATGTATATATATTCTTAAGGTGTTATTTTAATGTGTATATTCTTAAGGTATTCTTTCTTAAGGTGTTATGTACACTATATAAATACTTATAATTTATACAAATAAATTTTCAATTAACGTTTAAGTCTTTAATAAAGTGATTTAGCTATATAGCATTATAAATTATAATTTATATTGTGTAGAACTACATTAGTGATGTTATATTTTTTTTAGCATATCAAACAGGATTGAACATTGAAATACAATTCGTGAACGTCAATAGGATCTAGTCAATTTCAGTTTCTGTCACATGAAAGTCACATCTTTTTTTCCCTTTTAAACTAGACAGTGCACAGTATTTATTAAATTTTACTTTTACATTCGTTACTACTATTATGGTATGTCATAACAATGCGAATATTATAATTATGTATATTTTAGCATGATAAACTAATTATTTCCTTATTTACAAATAACACCACCTATTTATATATCAAAGTACGGATATCGAAAACGGAAGAAAAGTTTCCATTTCTAACAAAACGTATTCATAATTTAATATTAAACTTTTTAAACCAGATGGAAAATGTGTATTTAAAAAAACCAGCAACAAATTAAACGATTCACATAATTCTGATAGCAAGGAATGATTATTAAAAAATTGTAGAAAATATTTCCTTATTCTGAGTTAATCATAATTCTTTCTTTATTAATGAGAAATTATGTTTGAATAGTA
>BMAW01053123.1:40379-71954 GCA_019974015.1 Nephila pilipes
TTATTCTGATTTTTTTACATAACTACTATTTCTCTTAAGAAATAGTAAAATTCTGAAAAGAAACAAAATTAATAGTTACTTGTTTTAAATAAATATATCTCTATTTTTTCTTTTTAGTTATTTCACTGGGAGAACTTGAAGAGATGTAGGTAGAATTTGTTCTAAATTTTGGAAACATAAAAATTATTTTTGTGTGTAGACTTAAATTCAAAGCTTAATGTGTTTTCTTACATTTATTGGCAATAACAAAATATACAATTGTGCATTGTTTGATTAATTAATATTATAAACGTATAGCTGATTTTTTTTTAAAATTAAAAGCATTTTTCTATAGAAAAATGTTCAGATTATACTCAAAGTATTTTTCTTTATTGATATTTAGTGATATATTTTATGTTATAAAATAGTTACATTGTGCTCTGAATATTCCCTGCTCTTAAGTGTTCCATATACACAGTGTATTCAAAAGGTTCCAGGACTGAATGCACACAGACAACATAACACCGCAAAATTAAGTTTATTTAATATCAAGCTTCTACATAATCCCCCTGCACTTCAATACAACGTTTGGATCTTGTATAAAGATCATTGAACGCCTTCTGGAACGCTTCGACTGCAACACTCTGCAGGTCCCTTGTCACTGACGCTTCGATGTTCTCTACCGACGCGTACCGCTGTCCCTTCATCTTCAATTTCAACTTTGGAAACAGAAAATAGTCCGGAGGGGACAGGTCAGGTGAATATGTGGGTGGTCGATGGTTACAACCGCCAAGAATTGCTGAACAATGATGGATTTGTGTGACGGTGCATTGTCATGCAAGAGACACCAGTTTCTACTGTCCAACATTTCGGGTTTCACACGCCGCATTCTTTTCAGTAGCCGGTGTAGCACATCCTTGTAAAAGACACCAGTGACAGTGAACCCTTGTCGAAGGAATTCGTAGTGGATAATTCCTCGACTGTCGAAAAACACGAGCAGCATCGTCTTTGTTTTTGATTTTGACGCACGAACTTTCATCGGTCGACCCTTTCCCGGACTTGTCCACTCCGAACATTGACGTTTAGTTTCCGGATAATATTCGAGGCACCACGACTCGTCTCCGGTGACGATGGTTTTCAAAAAGTTAGGGTCTTCATCGGTAGCGGCAATCAAATCTTAGGAAGAAGCAATTCGGTGTTCATTTTGCTCCGTAGTCAGAGTGTGTGGCGCAAAGCGCGCACAGAGTTTCTTTTTCTTTAAATCCTCCGTCATTATCTTAAAAACAGACCCTACACTCATGTTTAAAGATTCCGCAATCATTTCTATCGTCATTCGAAGGGCTGAGTGCACCAACGCTTGCACTCCCTCGACATTTTCATCAGTCCGACTCGAACGTGGACGACCACACCTCTCATCATCGTCCGTCGCTTCTCTTCCATCTCTAAGCCTTGCAAACCACTCAAACACACGCGAACGACTCATAGCCTCGTCACCATGAACAGTTTTAATCATTTCATAGGTTTCTGTGGCCGTTTTACCCAATTTAAAACAAGATTTAATGTTCGTTCTTTGCTCCATTTTTTTAACGATGACACGACCACTATGACACACCACACTCGAGTGAACGCTGAGAAGTTGGAACTCATCCAAACGGAATAAAACTTCGCGCATGCGTCGGAGAAGGTTGTTGCTACGCGCTCCATGAATTGCGCAGAGATAGCGCTACCTGTACTGTTTTACTAGCGGCAGTCCTGGAACTATTTGAATACACCTGTACCTATGACATTAATTTCATCTTTCAAAATGCTTTCATCAATACGTACTGAAATATTTGATAATTAATGAACTCATTCTACATTTTATCTTAGTTTATGTAATCTTTTTCTTTCTTCTAATTAATTTAACTAAAAACCATTTCTCACAGATAATGTTCACAAATTAAAAACTTTTTAACTCATCTGTGTCATACTTCTTAAATACAAAGAAAATTATTTTCTGTAAGATAACTTTGTTTACACTAAATTTATATACAAATAAATATTGCGAGGAAAAAGATAAAATGTAATAAGATAATTATATTGATCTTTAGTTTAGTTTCAATGAAAAGCCGAGTGACTTAATATAAGATGTGATATAATATTAAAAGTAAAAAAAAAATCGACACCAAATAATTCTTACATCTGTTAAGTACATTTAGGCTCTGTAACCACATTTGCATGAAATGTAAGATGTTAAACTAATTAGTTGCATCAATTTAATCTGAAAAGCCTCGGAGCTCATAGATAAACCATTCGAGATCGAATGGTTTATTCTATTTAATATGGGAAAGATTGGTGTTGTCACAGAAGAGCATTTCTATATCCAGAGGGTTATATACTTTTATCATTTTCACTCTCTATTACTCAGCCTGGGAATTTGGAACTGACCAATGAATTTATTCACTATTTAATGTCAGTACTGTTAATGGATGTTATTAAATGTAATAATTTCCATTTGATGGAGCTTCATTTTATAGAATTTATGCTGTAAAATGAAGTTAAACACAAAAGTATAACGACTTTAGTAAAAATGGGAACATATATTATGTAACCAGAAGTAATTCCAATTTTGCATATAACCTTTTTGATTGAAGTCAAAATACTTTTTTCAAAATTATTGATTAATCAGTATAATAGTATTAGGTAATAATAAGCTGGAATTACAACTATGAATGTCGTGAAAATCTGTTTATGAGGTTTAAGATCCTATTTATAAGTTTTATTTGAATAAGCTGTACTCGTTAGCAGCCTCTTGAAATTCTATTTGATTTTGAAATAATCTCTTCATTAGCATTTCAATCGCCTAAAATGAAATTGAAGAATATGAAATTTACTACACATATTATAAGAACAATTGCTTAAAAAGATTATGAATCTTAAATGTGAAAGCATACATACTGATAGTGTAGTTGGAAATAAAATCCTCTATGTGGTATTTTAGTGTTAGATATTCCTTATGCACAACCAAATAACCAACGTATTTGTATCACTAAGCTCAAAATATTGATACACATTCTAAAATTCGAAAAACTTGTATTGTGTTGAGACAGCATATGGCTATTTTGATGATCACGTTCGACAAGCATCTCTAATAGGCAGTCTTTATCTAAAAAAGAGTATTTAGTGACTATTTGGTGATATGTTGAGAAAAATCTATCTTAAATTCCGCTAGTTTTCTTTTTAAAGTAAATCGTGTTTAATCTTAAGACAACAAAATAAAATAACTTTTTTATCAGAAGTCTTATTATTAGAGATGATAGTTTATCCAAATTCTCTGGCTGGTTTCAGAAGTTGACACATTTTACGTATGGATTTTATGTCCTTCAGTTTGGCTAATTATCTAAAAATATTTCTTATCTATTTTAGATTTAAGTTAACTCTTCTAAATCTTAACAGAAAACATTTTGGAAAGGCTATATCAACACTTCTTTGAACTGGGCTGACATGTTGACCATAAAGCTGATTTGAAGGACAATTATTCTGAAATTGTCTACTCCACATATCCTAAATTTCATGACTTTTATAATATTTTTGAAACTTTTAGGAAATTCGTGAAATTTTTTAATGTCTTATATCAAGCTTATAAATTAAAGATTCCACCCAAAATTTTCAAAGTGGTCAAAAAGACCTCTGCAGATATATATGATGTACCTACTTTTGAAACACTTTTACCCCATTAGCATTTCCCTTTTCATTCCATTCATGCATATGTTTTTTTTCAGAACTATTGTTGGTGAATATGTGTCAATGACAATGTTTCAAGCATTGACAATTTCGTGTGCCTTATAACTACTTTTTCTCTCAAAAGGACAAAATACTGATGAGTGTTCAGCACTTTTCCTTCAACTGTGAAAGTACAATAATCCATGAATTTATATTTTGTATGGCAAATAGGCCTAATCTGGACTAAAACTCTGGCTGACAGTAGATGTTTAGACCAAATATTTCTTGGTTGCATATATCCATAAAAGGAGGAACTGAAGGCTTAGATTAGCTAAAATGTCATTATGAAGATAATTGATGCTTTTTTTAAATAGAATAAATTTTGTAACCACGAAAGTTTTTAAATCTCAGAAAATCGCAAATTATTTGTTGGATGAAGGAGCTTCTTTCGCTGGTAAAGTTTGGGTAAATCGAAGTTAGATGCAGTAAGTTTGTAATTATAGAACTCCAAAACGATGATACAGAGAGTGTTAGCGAACTTCCCAAAAAACTGTTAACCCTTTCAATACCGGAAGGAGAAAAAAGAAGTGCTTCTCTAGGCCAGCGGCTTCTTACCTCGGAGTGTCACGCTGCGTCAGAGAATTTTAGATATTATGCCTAATTCGTGAAAAAAAATTCCTCTAAAATCGGATATTCATTAGAATATTTTAGTTTTTACTTATATTATTTAAAATGCATTAAACTTAATATATAAGAGAGCAAAAAAGATTTAATCGAAAATTGTATGTTTTATACATAAAATTACATAAGAAATCATATCATTTAAGAAAATACAAATATGCTTACATTTGTAACATAAACTTCATGGGGTAATGATGTACCATTACATGGAATATTAAGATATAAAACTGAATCTTATTTTGCTGTTTGGTTTTTTTATAAGAAAAAATTCTTCAACGTATAGTCCAGCGTCACATGTCTTACACACATATTTTGTCAACTTTTGACGCTTCACGCAAGATTTTGAGCAAAGGGTACATCTTCTTCGTATTTTTTTTTCATTTAATTGCTATGTACAGATTCGGATTATTTTCGCTAACTTTACTGTCAGATTAATTCATTAATTCGCAAATCTCAGTATCAGATATATACTTTCTTTTCATCATGACTGTCTCTACGAATAAAACCGACCAAATGAAACAAACAGCTGGGAGCATCTTCTAGTAAAAGCCCTAATCCCCATAAAAATTCATAAATTCTCATTTGAACTTCTAAGAAGAAAGCAAGAAAGATAAAAGAAAACCGAATAAAGTGCACCCCCTAAATCAAATCATTAAATTTAAAGAGCCGCGCCGCAGCACGGGCTTTTAACAATTACTCCCTCTCCCCACTTGATAGCTAGAAGTGAAATCCAAGCTCATATCACCAAAATCAACACTCCAAATGACCTATCTATATATATTCCGCGGTATTGTAACGCCATGTGATATAGTAACATCAGAAAATCAAATAAAACGTTTTCATCAAGCTCTATTGATACGTTAGGCCGGAGATGACACTCACGGAGCGTATCTAATGTGATACGCTGGGCACAGGAGAGGAAAAGCGAGCGTATCAAATATGATCCCTGGGAGTGAACGGGTTAATATTCAACGGTGTAGATAAAAAAAAAAGCGTCCGCATCTTGAGGACTATCAACAAACTTAAAGTTTTTACGTATAGAAAATTTAAGATAACTGATAGGCCAGCGCCCCACAAAAAAAAATACTTTCTGAAACACTTAACTTGTACGAATTCCCTGACTATGACATAAATATGCTTGATCAAATGAACCGATTTTACACAATGTGATCGACGTCAAGAAGCCTGTTAAAACCTTAACAATGCTCTAGATATTACAATTATAAATTTCTTGAATTCAATTTGAGTGCGTAAATCTTCGAAAATTTCTTGAAGATACTTTATTTTAACTTATAATAAATTAGTTGTATTGTCACATTGTTAGTCAAATAATCGATATGTCGGACATATAATTCTGTAACAACAAGGAGTAATAAACGACGTCAATTTTCGTGAGTCCAAAATAAAATCGAAAAAGTGAGCTTCTCATGCCTTATGCCCATAACCATACGTCTCTTTAGAATTGCGCGTCAAAAGCTTTGTTTCAAATCAAGTGTTAAAGACCGTTGTTTCAAATCATGAGCAGCAATAAAAAATATGTGCTCATTGAGAATTCAATGTTCTCAATTTCTTAAAGCAAATATATTTTAATAGAGGAAATGCAGACATTTACCATTAAAAATGTTGCAAGAGTTTTCAATTGTTTAAAATAATTTATTTAACTTTTTATAATGATATTTTTTCTCCAAATATAATCTTTTACTCTGGATTTCTTATTGTGGTGAAAATAACATCTATCCCTCATTATAGTTAGTTAAAGATATAAGTCGTTCAACTGTATTTGTAAAGGAAAATTATGTATTTATTCATAAGAAGTAATTTTAAACTATTTAATATGACATTTTAGCTCCTTTTTACTTTATAGAGAATAACATACTCCAGCATATCTAGATAAGAGCATAACAAAGGCTCAATATATCTCGATATCACAGCTTTGATAATTTTTTTCGAATTTAATTTTTTTCATTTATCAAATGAATTTAATTTTTATAAGTATTTCAAAGGTTATATCAACGACTGACTTAATTTGTCCTCCAGAGATAAAACGAATGTAACCGAATAACGGTGAAATCTAGTCATGGTTTGTATTTCAATAAATTTCTAGCGACGTTTTCGTTATCAGAATGTTTCTAATAGATTTAATACGGATAGAATGGAGCTTAAAGGATGGAGATAAGTATGTGCTTTGCTTCGGACAAATAGCGGGGAGAAGGATGTCAACATCTGGTTTGTTACGATTGGTTTCGTCAACGTTGTCAAAGTAAGTGTTAAGGATTATGAACGTGCCAGATGTGGTTTACAATAGCTTATGAAATAATCTAAAGATATCAGTTACAGAAATATACGTGTACTATCAGTTTAAAACTAAACTATTCAACCATTTGCCTAAGAACCTTGAATTATACACATTTTTTTTTATATCATGGTCCAGTTGAATAGTTTTTAAATTGCATTTTATAACTACAATAGACATTTATTATTTAAAGTGTTATGTATTTTTATGAAATGCTCAGTTATTTCTTATGATTATACTTACATAATTTGTGCTATTTTGTTATTTTTAATTTTAGTGAATTAAATATACTTCCAATATTAAATAGTTTGCAAAGAACATATTCTATTTAAATTATAAATACTATACAAATTTGTTACTTCACATAAATTCCAAAATTTATTTCTCCATATATTTACTGTATGAATCAAATTCTAAGAGACTCTAATGATTTTGCCCTTTCATTAATATATTTAATATATTTATATTTTCAGATATTACTAACAATGTATTGGTTTAATGTAACAAGTTAATGGAAATGATTGCTTAATGTTAATAGTTCAAAAATTCTATGGATTTTTATTTTAGCAAAACTGAATGCTTGATTTTCTTTACTTTTAAAATATTTATAATAATAAAATTACGAGGCATTAAAAATTAAATATGAGGTACTGAAATAAAATATGAGAACAGTAAACATATGAAGCATTGATGTAACTAATTCTTTCTCAAATTTCATAAAAAAGCATTCATGTATAAATTTGTTTATGTAATTTATAAAACAAAATAGCTTATTAATGTGCTCAAGCAAACATATCTACAAGGTTTTCAATTTCTTACTTACCTTCAGCTTTAAATTATTCATATTATTATATTGATGAAATATTTAATCTACTATACACACACAGCTACGTGATCCAGGCTTCAAATATTACTATAAATAAACGTTAATTTGGAAAAAAAGTATTTTTTTTATTTTACTCTTCACACTTTCAAGTTTCATCCTCTTATTATTTATGGAAAAATGCTTTGTTATTCAGCCAAAAATGTATCATTTGATGAAAGTTTAGCCTTTAATTTTAGTATTAATATTCAGGTAATAAGTAACTTAAACTAAGAATTAATTCATAATTAGATTCAAAAACTGGATTACTGACTTTCTATACTTAGAATTGCATTACTCTTTTGTAAGTATACTAATTGCTTATCTTTCTTTAAAATTATTTCTAATTATCAGTGTTGATAAGTCTAAAGTTTTTATTATCTTTCTCTAAAACTCATAACATTCTTTAAAGTTTCAAACTACACAAATTGAGCCAATTTTACGAAAACGAATTTATTATAAAAGTTACAATAATCAGATACATACAATTTTTGACCAAAAGACTGAAATTGAAAATGTTTTCATTCATCCTGTCTTTTATGCATACATGATTGTAATTTTCAATGGAATTTGTGTTTTATTCACTATTACAAAAGCTGTTTGTATTCAAATATTCTCTTGCTTTAAAATTTTATTTGAAGCCTATTATTTTATTTGTATATTTTTATAGAAGAATGAAGAGAATTACGAAGAAACGTTTCAATATTTATAATTTTAAGGATCAAAAGTTAAGAAGTTATTTTCTTTCGAGAAATTAAGTTGTTTTCTAGAACTCATTTTTTTACTTCCATCATAATACATTTTTAAACTTTTTTTTTTTCCATCATAAACATTTTTAACTTAATTACACACACACACACACACACACACACACACATATATATATATATATATATATATTCTTCTAAATACTTTTGAATTAAAATATAATTATGATAACATTCTTTAATACCCAAGGATTTCTGAAATATCAAATGTAACATTTAAAATCATTCGTGGATCCGATCTATTTATCAATCATTATAAGCATTTTCATTATTAAATTAGATCTATAGAGAAATGGTTTTGAAGAAAATCTCTCAATAGGTATAAAAAATTTAAATTTAAGAAAAAAAAATTCCTTCAATTTTAAATACTTCGGTGTTATTAAAATGAAAGACGAAAATCGAGTAATTCATTTCAGATTGATATAGTTATAAAGTAATGATCTGAATAAGGTTTCGGCCCACCTCTAGCCTAGATGCAAGCTACCACACGAATATGCATAGAGTGATAAGGCTTTCTGATGTTCTCCAGCGGAATTTCTATCCAAATTTACACCAATTGTCAGGCTAGGTCATCGATATTCCTTGGTAGATGCAGTCGCCCTTCCATCATATCACAGATAGGATCGATTGGAGAGAGATCTGGCTGGCCAAAGATATGTTTGACAAGCTGTAAGACAGTTCATAGTAACACGTGCCGTATGTAGTCTGGTATTATCTTGCTGAAAAATAAGGCCAGGAGAAACGGTAGGAAACAAAAGGAACGGTAGCATAGAAGGTCTCAAAATCGTCGACGTACAGCCGTGCTGTAAGTGTGCCTCTATAGACGGGAAATGGCACCCCATACCATAACTTCTGGTTATGGGCTTGTGAATGTTACTTGAAAAATCCTTGAGATAAAGAGTTTCTTTCGTAGCTTCTGAGAGAGCCATAATTTTTAATCCTTGATTTTTAGTTCTTTTCAAGTATCTCAGGATTCTTTTTGCTGCCATCCAATGTTTGTTTCTTGGATTTTTGTTAAACTGGCTAAGAAAATTGACAGCGTAAATAATGTTTGGTGTTGGGGCGATAGACAGATACATTAGAGAACCATTTAAGGATCGGAACGGTAAGTTTTGCATTTCCGTTTTTTCTTCTACATTCTGTGCACACATTTATCTGCTTAATTCATTGCTTGTAACCACGGGAGTTGCAATGGTTTTTGTATCTTGTATTTTGTAATTATGTAACATATCTTCAATGTACTTTGATTGAGATATTGTTTATCTGTTTTTATCTTGTTTGAATTCAATTCAAAATCAATAATACTATAGTCCTATGTCTTTTATTTTGAAAGATTTTGCTAATTCACCACTAATATTTTCATAAGCGTATTTACTGCTAGCTAAACACTTTAAATAATCAACATATACAATGATGATTGCTTCAGCAGAGGGTAATTTCATGAGATGAATACATTTTTCAGCATTTCACGTTTGGGATTTGAGAGAAAGAGTTTTAATTTGCAATTTGTTGTTTCACTGTATCCCTAATTGTTTGAAACCATAAAGAAAATGGTTTAGTAAATAAACTTGATCTTTATCAGGAGAAACACAAAACTCTTCATTCAGATTTCTTAAAAAATATCTAGTAAGTTTGCTTGCCACTCCGGAAGCAATAACAGCTCAGATTGAACTTAATTTACTACTGGAGAAAATTTCTCGTTAAAATCTATTGCAGGATTTTGAGAAAAAAAAATTTGCAACAATTCTTGCTTTAAATTTTTCATCAGTCCCATCTTCTTTAAACATCGTCTTTAAAACCCATTTTGATTCTCTGACCTTTTTATGTTTGGGTCTTGGAACTAATATACATGCATTTTCTTTAATTAATGCATCATGTGTTCCTCCATAGCATTTTACCAAGTTATTTTCTTCGGTCCAGCGAGAACTTCTTGAACGCTCGAGTTTGTTTCAAAATAATCCGTAATTGCGGAAATTTATCCATATTCCTTTCTTGGGCGATCTCTTTTGCATGTTCTTAAAATCTTAGGCCTTCCATGAGTGCGGTAACAAACGTTTCTATTCAGAGACATGAAGCCACTATTATCCTGAGCTTCGGTTTCTGTTTGGGAGTCCGATGACGTAGCTTCTCTTTTTGTTATATCACCAAGGTCAGATGACGTATCCTCGCTGAGAGTGGAATTTTGTTTTTCATCAGGCAGGGTAATGAATTCCGTTTCTGACGCTGGAATATGGTTTACAAATTCTTTAGGAATCTCACATCTCGGTTTGCTATTACTTTTTTTCGGTTTTTTTTTAATCATACATCCTATATGCCTTCGGTTCTGTTGAATATACGATGAAGATATGTTCATTCAATCTCAGCTCAAATTTATCTTCAATCGTTTACTCAACACATATACTTTTTGTACGAACACTTTAAAGTGCAACACACTTAGTTAGATGCCAACAAAGAATTCGTATGTCGTTGAATTCTCGATGCTCTTGCTAAGCAAGCGATTATGAATGTAAACGGAATATATTATTGCTTCCACCCAAAATGTAGAATTTAATCTAAATTGGATTAAGAGACATCCGAGCATTTCAGCTACAGGGCGATTTGCTTTTTCTACAACTCCGTTTTGTTGAGTGGTCATCACAGCATTGTTTTGTCTTCGGATGCTTTGTGCTTTTAGAAAGGTTTTGAATTCTGATCCGCAACATTCTAATCCACGATACGGTATGAAGTGTCTTACCTTTTCAGTATTTCTTCCCATTTTGATTTTCAACTACAGCCTCATAGTTTATAAAGAAATGTTTCACTTCATCTTCAGTTTTCAAGAAATTTATTACTACATTCCTATATTTATCATCTAGGAAAATAAGAAGAAATACGAACCTGTTAGTGACGGTACTCGCATAAGTCAACAGACGTCAGAATGTACAAGTTCTAAAAGATTTTTACTTTTAAATTTAGATTCTTTTGAAAAAAAGACATTAGTCTGTTTTGAGTGGATGCAGAGTTTACTGACCTTTACAATATCTTTTGTATCAAAATTTAATCCTTGCACCGTTATTTCATTCTTTAATGTATTTAGTTGTCTTATATTTAACTATCCTAATTTTTTATGCCATTTTCGTGAATTCGGTGATGTAGTTGACGTTTCAATTTTGTGTTTCATATAGTATAAATCTCATTTGCGAATCACTATCATCAGAACAGTTTCGTTGGTTTCAATTACTTTTGCTTCTTTTTTAGAGAAAATAACGTATCGATTATTCATTGTGGTTAGATGTTGATATTAATTTGCATTTTATTTCCAGCACACATAACACGTTCTTCAATATCATTGTCCTGGATTGCTTAGCATTTTCAAAAGCAATGCTAACTTTACCTTTGCAAGTTATTTTTAAGTTTTCATCAACAGCTAATTTTACGAAGCAGTTTGTTTTTTATTTATTTTGTTGAATAGTTTTTCACCGTTGCACATATGAGAGGTAGCCCCACTATCTAAACACCAGGAGGTTTACCAGGAGGAGGCCCATAGGCGACGATGCATATTTATCAGATTACACTAACATGGATGAATCGTGATTTGGAGATGTGTTTTTCCCATCGAATATTTCTTTGCGATATTCGGATGCTTTACATCCATACTTTGAGCAGTAATTCACTTCATATTTCTAAAAAACTTCTTTTTCCCTGCTTCAAACTAAAAAGTTTGGAATCCAATGTTCAGATTTCGTTTTTGAATATTGCTTTTCCTTTCTTATTGAAGAGTATAAAGCACACTGTGATGCAGGATTTAACTTTCCTTTTCTTATTTCAAATACTTCCAGCAATTTTAATTAGAGAATTTCTGGATTCGACAGTTTATCTCTGGATTCAATTGTCCATCTTAAATTTTCGAAATAGTCAAGAATGATGTGTAGAAGTGAATCAGATAAGAAATTCTCGACAATACCCAGCTGCATTTCTTTCAGCTTATTTATTGATACGAAAAATTCTTTAAGATGATCCGACATTGTTTCTGCGTCTTTCATTTTCAGGAACAATAATTGTTTTAATTGAGAAGCATTTTTGTCATGTCCCTTAGATCCGAATACAGATTTTAGCTTTTTTCAAACATCTTTGGAAGTTGTGCAATGTCTTACATGACAAATATTACTTCAGCTGGATGACAAAATAATGTACACACGAGTTTTTTGATCTGTTACAGTTAATATCCATAGCCTTTTAATGGCGTCGGCCTTAGCACCTTCGTTAGGCGGAGCTTCGTTGCCATTGACGTAATTCCAGTGGCCGGTTTTTATAAAGACCGCTTCGAATTTCAGCCTCATCGTAACGTAGTTTTGTTCCTTGAGCTTCTCTATAGCATTGAGTAGCACCATAATGAGTTTCAGATTTTTGTCGGATCTCGAATACGTAGTTCTTAAGATTGAAGTGCCGTTTCATATAATTTAATTCGTCATGCGCACTGATAATGGTTCATCGTTTCAGTTCCTGGGCCCATAACCATTGTTAGAAGTAAACGCAGTGAGAATCATGGCACAGTTACGTAAGCTGGTTCATTTACAACATTTAAAAAGACATATATAAAAGAGAGCGCGACAGAGTAAGCTTCACGCTTGGAGATTCAACAGCAGCAGTAGTAGGAGTAATAGTAATGTATTAGTTCTAAGGAGATAACTCTGACCTTCTCTGAGCACATGCGCTGCCAGAAATTACATAGTGCGGTACCAATCTATTTTTTTTTGAAGGAGAGGAAAGCAAATATGCATTCATATCCATATATATATATATATATATATGTTCCCTAATTCAAAAGTAAAGAGTTCGTTCTTATTTACTGATCCATTTCGAAATCATCCTTTTATTTATTAGAATACACAATCGTAAAAATTTCGTAAAATTTGTTTCATCCACTTTTCCACGATCGTAAATCTCTCAGAATAATCCCTACTAGACTCATTGTCTATATTAGAAGTCCCTAGAATCATTTGTGCTGTGCCACGTGTTTTATTACGCCTAATATGTAAAATCCTTATTATAAAATTCAAAGCAAGTGAAAATTCTCTCTCTCATGCTCTCCTCTCTTCTGACCTGTTTTGCATTGCACTTCTGTAATCTTCATATGGTCTCACGCTTTGGTCTTGGTGGCAGAAGTCGGGCTAAGTTCATCAGAACGTAACCTCTGCTAGAATGAATAAAAAGTCTTATTATGAAAAAAAAGGACTGTTCATTTCGATCAAGTATTCGTATTGTTATACTGATGTTTGTGCAAACTTTCAATATGTTACATCTAGCCTGCGGTATTAGTGTGTGCTTGATTGGTGAAAACCTTAAAATAATATTTTGTTAACTTAAAGAGAAAGTGAGGGAGAGTGGCTAACACCATTTTTATTTTTGGAACATTTGGAAAAAAAAATGGTGGATGTATTTCAGTAATAGTTTCAGGAAATTAATTACCCAATTAGCTTGATGGTTTCTACCAAGTAGATGTTGAGAAGATATCTCCAAACATCAAAAAAAAAGATTGCCAGAAAAAGAAATTTTTGCATGTAGAACTTGCATACCGAAATAAAGGAGAGTTTTTGGATCCATTACGTGACGAATAACTACCAATGAAAAAAAAATCTCTACTATTCGAACTGCATTTTCTCTTGATGAAATTCTTTCAGACTTTGAATATGCATTCTACAAGTGAGAGTCAACAATAAGAAAATATTTCTGTTTCTTCATCTCGGAATAGTTTCAGCTAATTACATCTTCCGTCATGTAATTTAATTAACAGAACTAGTACATCTGTTGTGGAATTGACTTTTGTAAATGGGATACGAATTTTAAAATTATTCATCTAAAATTCCGATGCAATGTTCAGTAAGTGAAACTATACATTGTAAATTTCTATTTATAGAAAAAAAATGGCTTATGTTATTTTATTGATATTTCGTATTTTTTCGTATACTTTTTTCAAAACTGAATTTACGAAAATTTGTGTCATTTTATACGAAATATTAATACAAATTTTGATTTTCATTTTGTAAGTTGGCATATTGATTTAAAAATGTAACTATGATGATGAATTTGCCTAATGCTTTGTATAGTGAAAATTGCTATGTTTTAATTTTTATTCTTATTTGTTATGAAATTAAGTAGTTGATATATTATGAAATATAATTAAATGGTTTAAAGTTTTTATTGAAACATATTATATCATGTGTTGTGTGTATATTACATAAGTTTTGTAATTATTCTCTTTTAAAAGTACGTGGTTTCTAAAAGGTTTTAATTATAAAAAATGTGATATTATATGATATATAAGTGAAATATTTTTGAAGTTTATTCTAAATTGATTTTAAAGTTTGTGTAATATGGGAATAATAACAATAGTATTTAATTTCATGTATGAGGTAATACAAACATTTTAGTGAAACATTTTTTGAAATTATAAATTGAAATCCCGTTATTATTACAAAGTATACAAAATGAAAAATGAGAAAATCAATAGTACCAATTAGCTTGATGTGATATACAAATAAATATGATTTAATTTTAGTATTTGTGTTTTATTAAAAGGATTTGAGCTATGTTTACTTTGATATGTGTTGTGGATATCTTAAAAGGATATTATAAGAAATATTTTTGATTTTACGTATTTTAAAATTTGAATGAATATTTTGTTTTGATTTAAAATGAATATCAACCATGTGCTTTGAAATGAATATTTTCTGAAATACTTGGAATTTTATATACATTTGATTTGAATGAAACATATTGTTGTTTTGTATTATTTAATTGAGAAATGATAAATAATATATGGATTTGAAGGAATATTTTTTATTGAAATAAGAAATATTATACACTATTTGAATTGAATGTTATATATAGTTAAAAATAAAAGTCAACAAAGTGTTTTGTTTTATGTAATGAAAGAAATATAGGATATTCGTTGAAGGATTAAGTATCAATGATACTATTTCTGTTAAAAGATGTTTTGTATTTAAAGGAATTTATGTCTAGTTTAGATGATTTCTATAAATGAAACTCTAATTTTAAAAAGAAGGCGGATAATTAATTTAAGTGATGAATAATATATATAATTTATAAAAAAGTAAAAGGTTAATTGTATCATGTTTGACATGCGAACAAATGTGGTACAGTTTGTCAAAAAACCATATTTCTTCAGCTAATTTGTTAAAAAGGATTTAGTTAAGAAATTGCTGTAGGCTAAGACAATAAAAAATAAATACTCAAACATACTCTAATAAGTAGTTTTAAATTTATCTAATGATATTTGTAAGCAAAACTGTAAAAATCGCGTATCTATGACTGTTGTTATTTCTGCGGCCTGTGGAAGAACAGACTTAAATTTTTACATGATCATTCCTTAATCCAGTTATGCATGTAGAAAATACAATGTTTTGGATTCTGTGTGAGAGGCCTGTCATCAGTGTGTCTCCTGTCAATGGAAATTGGTTTTGTCTCCCTTGCCAAACTCAATGCAAATTGTTTCATGTTCCACTATTCTTTAATATATATGTGATTCACCCCACTATTCTTTCATTTTGTAGTGTTTACGTATCGTTGCAATAAAAAATTTATGTATCTGGTTAATATGTATCTGGTTATGTATCTGTATCTTAATTACATATCTTGTTGTGTTTGATTGTTGTGGATCAAAAAACAGTTAAATTAAAAAAATCTCTGATTTATTTTAAAATTTTATATTTGTTTGAATATTATGTTTCAATTACCAAATGTCACCCACACATTTCTGTTTCTTATGCATTTCTTTTTCAGATTCAAGCATTTATATTAGCCAATTTATTACTCTAAAAGTGCTATAGGACTAAGCATAATACCCAAACACAACATACAAATTTACTTTTTTTATTTAGTATTTAATATTGTGATCATTTTATTGAAATTGTTTATGTATTCTGTGAAGGTGAAGAGATTCTTAAGGCATAAAACGTTAAGTATTATTTTTAAATATGATTTTTTTTTTAAATTTTACATTTTTAAATATAACTCAAATTTAAATTCAATTCTTTACTTTGATACCCCTGAAAGTTAAGGTTGTATGTTAAGGCCCAATGAACATCCGAGTCTTGCGTAGGAGAAAAATTTTTAATGATTTAACTTTAATTTAATTTCTTTTAATAAAAATTTATTTTTCTATTCTCTAATTCAAAAGTAAAGAGTTCATTCTTATTTTCTGATACAATTCCAAATTATCTTTTTATTTATCAGATCATACATTCACGAAATATGTTTAATCCGCTTTTCCACGGTCGTAAATCTGTCAGAATAATACCTACTAGTATATTAGAAGTCCCTAGAATCATTTGTGCTGTGCCACGTGTTTTATTACGCCTATTATGGAAAATCCTTATTATAAAATTCAAAGCAAGTGAAAATTCTTTCTCTCATGCTCTCCTCTCTTCTAACCTCTTCTGTATTGCACTTCTGAAATCTTCATATGGTCTCACGCTTTGGTCTTGGAGGCCGAAGTCGGGCTAAGTTCAACAGAACGTAACTCTCTTTCTGCTACAATGAATGAACAATTTTATTATAAAAAAAGATTGTTAATTTCAGCCATGTATTCGTAATGTTTTATTAATGTTAGAACAAACTTTTAATGTCTTTCATATATTTATATCTTTCTTCAATATATTTATTTTCCGAAAATATAACGCGACATTTATACCTTTTATGTGACAATTTCTAAAGTGGTAATGATAATAACATTGTCAATGAAATAAGCATGAAAAATTTTGAAAAGTGTACAAAATATTTTTTTCAATATTATATTTTGAAAATTTAAATTAGAAAAATATTTCTATGCAGAACAATAAAGTCTAAGAATGTAATTTAAAAATTATTTATGAAAAATGTTGAGTCATTACATGTCTTTTCTTTGACATCGCCACACAATCGTATGATAATTTGATACAAGATATATTATTTTAATTTTGAAATAAATAATAGTCAATTTATAATTGCTACACTTTTAAAATAAGATAAAATTGGAATGAATTCACAGGTGAAATATAAAGAAAACATAAGCATAATAATATAATATTTAGGAAAAATCTTTTGAACTGTTTAATTATTCTTAAGGAAATAATACTTTAGATTCATGTACTTAATATCCTTATACAAATATTATAATAATTCTAAACGGAAAATTTAGGCTTTTCTACCTTTAAATTGTTTTATTTATCATGCAATGCAACTAATTTTCCTTTAAAATAACAATTAAATTAAAAGAATATAGTTTACAAGCGTATCGTAGATCTCTAAATATTCGAATAACGAAACAGACGTTTTTACGGTAAGGTTGTTATTAATTATTATATTTCTCAATTTAATTTTATTGATATTTTACATATTGTATGAATTTTGTTTTATTCATGAAGTTAAATATTTTGTCTGTAGTTTTCTAATTTTAATCTATATACAACATTTTTTATTTAAATTTTTGAACTTATTTGGTTTATTTAATTTTTAGATCACAAGAGAATTGCATCGTTTAAGATAAATATATTATATTTGATTCAAAATAATTTAACTAATTCCATATAAAAAAGTAAAAAGTTGAAAGAAATAACTTGTTCCCCATTTGCATTAAAAAAATAATTAAATAATTCGATGTTTTTAAAAAAGTTCTTAACATTAATTTCATTCCATTTAAATAAGAAAATAAATAAAAATAGCAGAAATTATTTTAAACTAAAATGAAGAGGCACAACATTCATTTGTAATTTGTTCGTTTAGCAGAAAGAAATACATTCATTTATAATGTACAAAATTTGATTAAAATCCGAAATTTCAGAAATCCTTTAAATCCTTTTCTCACAAATAACGATTTATATCGTTATTTAAATTTAAAATGTCTTATTTAAAAAGATAATATTATTTCATGCTTTTTTAATTTCTTTAAGCTCACTTTTATAATAATTCACATCTACATTTGAGTACATTTCCAATTAATATATACATTCCACAAAAAAAAAAAAAAAAAAAAAAAAAAAAAAAAAAACGACACACCAAGAAGGAGTTGTTCAATGGAAACAAAACTTTTAGGATAAGAAAATGATTTACAGAACAGAAAATGCTTAAGATTTTAGAAAAATTCAATTATTTATTTCAAAATTATATAGTTACAAAGTAACGAGCTCGATAAGGTGTCGATCCACCTCTAACCTGGATGAAAGCTGCCATACGACGTGGCATTGAGTGATGAAGCTCTCTGATGGTTTCCTGCAAAAGTTCTTGCTAAATTTGCTCCAATTGTCAGGTTAGGTCATCAACATTTCCAGTCAGAAGTAGCGCCTTCCCATAATATCCCAGACATGGTCGATTAGAGAGAGATCTGACTGTTCAAGGAAGTCGTTGAAAAGCTGTAAGATAGCTCATAGCAACACGTGTCGTATGTGGTGTGCATGTTGCTGAAAAATAAGGCCAGGGTATTGCAAAAGGAACGGTAGCAAAAGAAGTGTCAGAATGTCGTCGACGTACCGCTGTGCTGTATGCGTGCCTCTAATGACGACCAAAGCGGTCCGGCTATAAAGCGAAATTGAACCTCAGATCATAACTCCTGGTTGAGGGCCTGTGTGGCATACGATAGTGAAAGCAGGAATGGAACGCTCAACTGGGTGTCTCCAGACACGTCGATGATCTTCAGGACATATTTAGAAGCTGCGATTCATCGCTAAACACTATTCGTCCCCAATCAGCATCATTAATACCTGATTGAGCTGAGCACCACTGTAATCTGACTCGACATTGTGCGGCCGTGAGTGACAGGTGGCGTAGTGGTCATTACGAGAGTAGAATTCGCTCTATCAGCCATCTGTGAATGGTCATGGTGGACACTCGTGTGAAACGTTGAGTTGATAACGTTGAATCAGTTTATCGATGAAATTGAACTTTCGATCTGCTGCGGAACCTAGGTCGACCGCTACCATCATGGCGCTGAAATTTGCAATTGTCCACCCATTCTTGCCAGTAACTTCTAATCGTCGCATCTCTTCGAACCATATGACGAGTGATTCTCCGATTTGCCCGATCTGCCCCTTCCAATCTAATGATACGACCTCTGTGATACAAACTGTGATAGTTGCTCGTAATGAGCTCAAATCATGCGGTGAGACATTTTTTTTCAGTCTTTGAAAAGAATCCTAAAACACAATGTGAAAAAAAAATTTGGCCATCAGATTGAGAATCGCTTCTTATATACACCTGCGGAGCGTGCAGTTCCTATGCGATGTAGCGCACTCTATTCATTCATTGGACACCAAATTTTAATCATTTACATGTTCGGTCAAAATTTCTATGCATACGAAATTTAATCACAATCGGGCAATTCTTTCTTGGTGTGCGTCGTTTTTCCTTTTAATGTATATATACATGTAGGATTTTTACATTTTGAGACTCTTTCCAACACTAGATGGAGCTACGAACTAGAGCTCTTCTTTGTGACTGGTTTCCAAAGGATTCACACGAGTAACGACAGATGGAAGCGTGCGACCAACAGAGAAAGACGTGCGATCTGATAGCTCTTTAATATGTGTAACAAATAGTTCTATTTTAACTTTATAAATACTGTACAATAATATATGGTCTAATTAAATGTCATCTTCTATAAATCTGCTTTGTTATTGAATCCAGAAAATCCCTTGACACCTTTAAAACGAGCCATGTACTCCATTTCTGTAGTTTGGATTCTACAGAGTAAAAAAATGGCGGCTCCCGCTGGGATCGAAAAGTAACTCATCTTTTAGAATTCAGCGCACATTGCCGGCCGTCTCACTGAAATATTAACATGCTGGTAATTTTTTTTTAAAAAAAAAATAAATGCATGTTGCATTCCTGGAACAGTTTTGAAAAGGAATGCACGGAATAACTGAAATTGCCGCTGATAAGGAGATTTAATCAAACAAGCGCCATCCAGGTGAAAAAAATTCTACGTTCCGCTTAGTGAAAAAATTATCCCAATTTTCAAATAAATTTTTTGATACTCAGTAGTGTTGTGATACGAGAAAATAATTCTATTTTCTATATAGTGAAAACAATCATCCCGATTTTTGAAGTGCCTATTTGGATACTTCACAGTGTTGTAATATTTGATTTCAATTACAATCTAGTTATATTTTGTGATAAATTACCATTAAATGTGCCTTTGAGAGACAGAGAACTACCAAGAAATCCTTCAGAATATTGGGTGTTATCGCGCAAGTACTATCTCTCTATTGTGAAAGGTTTTTTTTTTTTTGAAAAATGTGTCTATGAATATATTTTATAATTTTTATTTGTCATTTATCCTAGTTTTCCATTTAGTTATTATTGATGTTTTTTTTTTTTTTAATATTTTCTTTACATATATTACCAATTCTTTCTCAGTAACGAAAAATTTAAAAAGTAGAAGGCTATTATATCTGGCCTTGAACAGCTGAAAGAGAGTGCTGTCAATTCATCTTTTTATGCTGATCTGTTTTTCCTTCCCTGAAAACATTAAACAAGAATAATTACTGATTGTAAAGCTCAAGTCATTCGAAATTTTTTTCTGTTGATGAAAATGTGTATGTTAATACTTTTTTGTTTTGTTGATGCAGATATCTTTTTATCTTTCAATACTAAGAATATATGATCCTATTAATTCATTTTGTATTTCTCATTAATCTTTAAGTATATACATTTGTTCTGTAATAACATATGAGTTTTCATTTTCAATTTAGAATATATTTCGAATTTTTTCTGTTAAAAGAAATTATTCATGAAAATTGTCTGTTTTATATATTGAAAAATAATATCAAGAATTGAAAAGTATTTAATTTATTTTTCTTTTGAATGATTTCTTTTTTATTGAATGTTGAAATTCTTAGTACTCTAAATATTGAAGTACTCTAAATATTGCATATTATTTTTAAGTTTGTATGTATATCTTGGTTAAGAACGTAAGTTATTGCGAATTTTGCATAAACATTTATTAGGGTTGATTTGTTTAGTGAAGTTCTCGCGTAAATAACGTTTAAAATTTTTATACCTTAATATATTTAAGCATTGATTGTTGAAAATGAGTCATTTCGTGGAGTCTGACAAAATGCTAGACTTGCAGTTATTTGTTTATTTTCAACTTAAGTGCCTAATTTCGAAACAATACTGGATGATGATACTGAAATCTGTACTTTAGTGAAAATTGTTGTCACTGAAAGCTGTGAGCTATTATCTCACCTGACTGAAAATAAAGGAACAATTAGTGAAGATGAGAAGAAAAAGAAAATGTAAAAATTTGTCTGATGACTAATTACAAAGATTCTTTTATTTTTCTGGGGAAGAGTGAATACCTAAGCGGCTTTGAATAATCTGCAACGAAGTTCTCGTCGACAGCAGTTTAAAATCATCCCTTCAACGTAGACATTTTGAAACAAAATATCTGACACACACAAGTATAAAAATTTCAAGTATCTTAAAAGAAAATTAGAAGGTAATAGAATATGTAGTATCTGTTATTTACTATCAGCTTCAAACAAAGAGAGTAAAATTGACTTTTAGGCACCATTTAGTGTAAGTTGTGGAACTGCAAAATATGGACAGATACATATAATGGCACAAAAATCTATTAGACGATGTACAAAAGGTATCACAAAGTGTATGCTTGGAAGAAAGGTAATAAATTTGATCTGGTTCTGATATCAAACATTATAATCTTATTTAAAAAAAATCTTTTTCATCTCAGAATCTTATAATATATTAAACGTTACATCGAACCTACAATTTTACGAATCCCATCGAAGAAGTTGTATTCTTTGCAAAACCTTTGAAAATCTATTCAACTGGAGGAACAATTTTCAATATAGTCAATAGTTATCTTGAAAAAAAATGGAATAAATTGATCTTATCGTGTGGGTGTGTACTTAGATGATATAAAATCATTGACAGGAATTATTTCATTGTGGGGGAGATAAAGAAGATCAACGAAGAAATTGATTGTAAGCATTGCTGTATTTATAGAACTGTATTGGCATGTACACGTTTTCTTGAAAACTTGTCTACTACTTTAAGTGATGTAAAAATTGTAAATATTATAAAATCACTGTTTATTCTATGCACTATATGATGAATTTGAAAGCTTTCATGTTTCTTTACTTCTTCACACAATAGTTTGATTTCCTTTGGCAAAGTTTTGACAAGCTTGTTTGAATTGAAATCCGAGGTTCAATCATTTCTTATTGGTTACTAATTTAATTTGTTCTCTTCAGTAGTCGATATTCTTTACATGAAAGATATTGCTCACTTGTCTGACATCATTTATGAATTGAATGAATTGAATATTTTAAAATGTAGATGTCACCATTTTCAATGCGCATGATAACAATGAAATCATGCTAAAAATAAACTTTTAGATCTAATATCTGCTAAAAATGAGTACAAATATCTTGGTTCTATCAACAACTATTTGAAAATTCAATTAAACTTGATGAATACATTAAAATGAATATTTTTGGGTATCTGAAATGCCCTTCAATTAACTTTCGATCTCTGTTTTTCTAATAGAAGCAATATATTCCTATGAAACGCCTGGATACGTAATCCTTTTCTAGGAGATGAAAGGATAGAGACCTCTCTAACTTAACAAGAAAAGAAACACTCATTGAGTTATCTTGTAACATTTCTGTAAAAGCTATTTTAAAGATCACTATTTAATTAACTTCTAGCTCAGTGTACAAATTAATATTCAGTTTCGTGAAAAACCCACTGAAGTTTTATTAACCTTTTGCATAACATATCAATGTGAGAAAAGATGTTTTATATATACATATTGTCAAGATAAATACAGAAACATATTAAATGAAGAACTTAAGTTAAGACTGAAATTGATCAGATATTTGAATTTCTTTGTTCCATCAGACAGCCACAGATATTCCTTTAAGAGTTTTCTTTTTCAATTTTAACGAATACGTAACTAAGAACCAGTTTATATATTGAATTATTTTAATATTCATTTTCTTGTAGCTAACATTTTCATTTCTTATTATTGTTGGAATTCAGATGTTTTATTATTGAATTTTTTTCTTTTCTTGTTATGAACGCTTGTGCAACATTAAAAAAAGTGTCCTACTAAATTTTATTGATGTTTTACTTACTAATATTGACTACACAAAGGATTTGCCAATTTTATTCGGAATTTAGAAAGGATTCACAAGAAGAAAAATGTTAGGAACCACTCATTTATCATAATCAAACAAACCAGTGGAGTAGCTTAGAAATATATGTTCTTCAAATAAAGACGATATTACATTATTAATCGGAAGGATTTTCCAAATTTATTGAAATTGATAAAAATATCTAGTTAGATAGCAACATATACAATACATTCCTCTACTATCTTTTACGGACAATATGACCTTCATATGTAATATTAATCTCATACTTTAAACTGGAATATTTGTTTTCCTAGAAAAACTTGAAAACGCAGGAAAGACTTCGTTTTTGGTAAGAAAAGTCTAAAAGGTGAAGGAATTGTAATTATTAATTGGCATAGAAATATTTCTTACGAGCCAATACTTTGGTTAAGAATTCTTTTTATGATTAATGTAGTTGTTAGAAGAATCGCTATAAACATGAAAGAGAAACAGACTTGAATTAACAATTATTTATTAAATAATTTTTCATGTTATAATTTCTCATTAAATTAGTAGGAAATTATGTATGAATTTCTTGAATCACTTGATATTACATTATGGTCACATAATAACAATATTCTTAGATATTTCAATTTAGGTTTACAGTACAACCTCCATTTATACAAAAACGTAACTTTGATAGTCATAATTATCTATTATTTAATTCTGTAATAAATTGTGGCCTTATAAGTCATTTTTATGAATCACGTTTGCTTACCTTATTAGTATTTTGCAAGATAAAACCACTTGCTTAACTTTTTTCAGAAAAAGCTATTTTCGTCTCAAATATTGGAAAGAGATGTATTTCAAAGTACTCACTTTTCATAAAATTCCTGGTTATTAGTGACTTTATACCTTTTTTTGAAGAGTACTAAAAATACACTAACTCAAAATAATTCAACATCACTATCTAAATCGTATTAAATTCTCAAGCATTAATATCTCATATATTTAGTTATAAGAAGAAATGATTTGCAGTTTAATTAATTATTGATTATCCCGAAAACAGTAAAAAATATTTTTTGCTCTTAAGTGAAATTTTAAGATTTTACAGAAGAAATGTGCTTAGCGAATAATTCAGTGAATTAAATTAATTTTCCAATCTAATTGTCTTAAATTTTTTTTAATTAATTCACCTCTAGTTATTTTTGAACGACATTTATTGAGATCTATATATTGACTAATTCAATGTCATTATATATATATATATATATATATATATATATATACATATGCATCATACATACATATACATATATTTATATATAGCTAGTTTTGAAAGATTATGACGTCACAAGTCTTTCGAAATTTGTCAGATTTATATAATATGCTATCTTTCTGAAATTCTGAAAACACAACGTATCCGTAGTAGCCTCATGATCAAGATGGCGAACTCATGCTCTGCGTTGTTTCGTCCAGCTGGTAGTCCCAATCACGATGCTACATAAAGACACGTTGTATTATGGAGTGGATACACTTTAAATCTGTTAAAGCACCAGGAACTTTAGAAGTGATGATTCGAAATTTTGGAGAGCAGGATGCTAGCGAAATTGTCACTCCCTTTACATCGTCGTTGATAAAAATTACGAGGATATTACAATAGCCCTCGTTTTGCTTTTGTATATGAGATGTAAATAAATCGTTCATCAATCAATATGAGAACTTAATATGTCAAATGTATTAAAATATTAAATTAATATTGGTTCTTTTAAATATTTGGTTAAGAGTGACATAGGTAACTGGCTATTGTTTATAGCTAATTAACTGTATATTGTAAACGAGTCTTGTAACTTATATCATAATATTTTTCATTTCTATTACAAAAATTTAAATTAATGATATATTAATTTACATTACTGAAAAGAAAGTAATCTTAACAATATATACAGCATTTAAATGATTTGGCTGAAGTAATTTTAACTTGTTAAAGGAGACAATACATTTATCTACTTTTCTCACTACTGTTTTAAGTAAAGAAACATTGAAAGTTTAATATCCTAAATTTAAATATCTAAAACAATTATTGTTTCCTTATTATGAAGTTATAACAAAAGAATAATGTTCCTGTTGTCTCATTAATTCATAAACAGAATTTAAATATTAATTAAATAGTATTACAATCAATATTGCTAATACAACAGAAATTTTAAAAAACATTATTTTTCCGTGACAGTCTCTAATTTGATGGAAAAAGAGTGAAGGATTAAAATCAACATTAAATTCAAAAAAAGTACTTTAATTCAAATTAAAAGGGTTAATTATTTTTACAATATTTCTTCAAGTTTTGTCATTTATATTAAATACACATGTTTATATCAGTAATTTTCGCTTAGAAATATTACATTTTTATCCACAATTCTTTCCGTTTTTCTCACAAAAGTTTACTTTAAGGGGAAAAAACTTTGTTCAAATTGTTCATTTATCTAGTATATAACCAACCTAACATATTTATTTCATAATAATTCCGGATCAACACCAATATATGATATGTGCAATTTATAGCTCTAGTTTAGCTTTGAAATAAAACTATCCATTTTATTTCGATATCATCATTTTAAGAAAGATTTATTCCATATATATAATATTACAAATTCAACATTTCTGTTTTCAAAGCTGCCTAGTTTATTATCTATCACTGAACGTATGAAATTCCATTTTCTTTATTGAGATTTATATATAAATGAAGAACTTATTGAATAAAAAAAATTAATGATGTATCTGTATTAATGTGTTTAAAACATAGTAAATGATTGACAAAAAACTATTAATATTTTCATTTCCTTTCATATTCATCAACAATGTTTAGGTTTTAATAATAAAGTTTTTAATAGGAATTTTTATAAGTAAATTTATGAAATTATTATTTGATAAACAAGATATAAATTAAATTTATATTACCTTCAGATGTTCTCTTAGAGTTCCAGTAAAATTTACTGACATCAAAATCTTCCCTATTTCACTAAACCGTTTCTAACGCCAAAGAAAGTTTCTGAAAAAACACTCTATACCTATTGGAAATTTCATTACCTGCAAAGCAAATTTTTATTCCTTACATTTCTACGTCAATACTCGGTGTACAAAACTAATACAAAAGTAGGAAGGTCATGTATATATTCAGATCTTGTCCTAGATCTTATCTGCCCTGCATATTTTTACAAACTTAAAAAAAAATCGATGAGAATGATGTTTGGAAACGTGCGGTCGAGCTCGCTCTGTCCATTTTCTGCAGAACTTTTAAACCAGGATTTCACTTTAATGCAACGTCACGGCCCGATTCAGACTTTCTAGCTCTTCTACTTCTTACTTTATGACGTAGAAGAGGGAAAAAAAGGGGGAAAGGGAAAAAACTTTTCTAAAAATGCGACGTTTCGTGACTTGCGGGAATTCGGTCGTCGTTCTTTTCTTTAAGGCTATATTTTCCTTTTATAATTTGGGAGAGGGTATGGCAACTCAGTGATGTTCCATAGCTCGTTTAGGGAAAGTTTGAAATCATGTGAAAGAACTATTTTGCTATGAAACCATGTGCTTTAGCAAAAAAAATAAAATGAAAAGTACCAAGAACTAAGTTCGGATGCTTTAATAGATGGAATATTATTCTTTTTTTTTTACTCTTTTATTAGGGTAGAAAAAAGGATTTCGTTTAATACTAAAAGAGAGTTTCTTTTAGTTAGAATTTTATTCCTTTTTCGTTCGAAGAGTTTTATTTTGTTATTAAGTTTAAATTGTGCAATGAGAGAGGTTCGTTGAAAAAATATGTATTTAAAAATATTTCACTTTTTAATTCAAAGATAAATTTCAAAATATTTCTTTAAAGTAGTTTTAACAAAATAAATCAATAACAATATATTTTTTGGAATATGAATATTCTTATTTTTTAAAATTTCTTTAGTAGATATTACAATCGAATTAACATATTTCACGTATCGTGATTTTCTCATCAATTTCAATACATACATAAAATTGTACACAGTTTAATTTTGGTTTTCTCTCGGTAATCTCTCTCTTCCCCCCCCCGCAAGTTTTATTTTGGTTTGGTACGAAAGAGTAAAAAATATATATTTAATTATGTCTACATAAGCTAAGTCTTATAGATATATTGTAACAATTAACTTTGTCATCTGTCGGGCATGTCTAAGCAAATTATTTACCTTCGTTTTTTTTCCTAATCTTATTTTTAAGATATTTCATTTTAGCTTTTTCATACACATCTCTAGTAAATTATCTCACAATTACTTTGCTATGAGAAATAAGAACAATTCAAGTTTTAATTAAAAATTATATAGGTTAAGCAGATTGTGGTTTTTTAATAATCTCGCATTGGGAATCATCACTTGAGCTGTTGGTGAAGGACTTGGAATTTTTAACCACTTCAAGTGACGAGGACGATACCTGGTACAGCCATTTCCTCTCCAAACTTGCCCGCCAAGAGTACAGGAGGGCATGGAACCTCGCCTAGATTCAGTATGCATCAGCTATTTTACACGGTGGGTTTTCATTGGCATCAGGTATCGAAACATGACGGTGTGGCTAAATCGTAATTTTTCTCTCGACAGGATCTGCCTGAGTGTGATATACTAGTGTGAGCTTTGGATCTATTTCAAGAGGAAACGCAGTTGTTGCATAACTGCGAGACGAATTGAGTTCCATTATAGCTTATGATTGTTCGTAGAATCCTATAGCAATGGAAAATCTCTTCCACAGGTTCAGTGGAGCATTCTCTTTCAGTTGCAGTAGTGAGAAAAAATAATTCTACCAACTTCATTGCGCAATCTTCATCTATAAAAATACAGCATTTACCCTCACTATTTATGGTCCAAAAAGATCTATTGCCATGGTTTCAAATCGTTGGGTGACTATTGGAGTGTGCAAAAGTCCACAGGGGGTTGATTACTGACATTATATCTGGCACATTCAGCAAAGTTCTTAACATATTCACCTGTGAAAGTTATCATACTTGTCCAACAGTGTCTTTTAATTATGCAGTTTAATGCTCCCTCCACTCAGTAGTGAACTAGCATTAGGAGCGTCGTGACGTAACATATGAATATCCGTTCTTTCGTGTGATGGTACCATGAACTGAGAATCTTCAGTTTCTGAGGCAGGAGAAAATCGGAACAAGATACCTTGGTTCATTATATATGCTCTTTGTGTCCAATTTGAATAGTCAACTCTCTTTGCAGGATCTTCAAAATTGCATTACGACAAAGCCGGCCTGGACCATCCATCACTAGAGTGCCAAGGATACATTGACTATTCTATAGAAATTATATTATAGAACAATTAAATTCCTAATAAAAGTACAAATAATAAGTAAAAAGGAAAAATGGAGAAATTTGGGGTCGACTCTGCGAGAGGAAACTATTATTCAATTGATAAAATACAATCTTTTTCTCTCTTTCTCTTAAAATAAATAATTCAATTTTCCTATATTTTCAAATTCTAGAAAATATTAGAAAGGCAACACCTGTGTAAATTTAAATTTCCAACTTGCAATTGTTCGAGAAGTATAAACTATTCAATTTCTTTATAAAAATGTAATAAAAAGTTGTTAAAATTTTTGTGAAAACATTTAATTAAATTAACAATATACTCACAAACTAATTTAAATATATGCTTGAATTTTAAATATATTATTTTATTAAAAACAATTAAGGTACTCAAAAGTAAATAAAATAACATATCAAATTAATATACATTTGTTTCACGTAAATTCAGAGTAACACAGTATCTAAAAAGACATCATTCCACTGTTAATGTTTCAATATGTACATTTAGAATAATGGTTTTAAATACTTAAATCCTTAAATAATAATATACTATTACACATAAAATGTACACTTAAACGCACAAAATATCTGAATTTTACATGCATAAACATCTTCATTCTGTGAATTTCTGTTTGTTTTAGAGGTACAAGTTACAATAGAGCAGGTATGCGTAGTTACATATTTTACACAAATGATTGTATAAGTATAAGTAATACTTTTAGAGAACTTTTTTCTTCCCTTTATTTGTTTTTCAAACATACATGTTACGGAAATAACTAACTTTAAATGTGTAAGTTAGATTTAATAGCTATTATACAGGATATCCTTAAATCCATGTTCCGTTCAGACAAATGGTTGTAAATCAAATCATATTTTTCAGAAGTGTTTTTAAGCAATTTGGAAATGAAATTGTACAAAGAAACATAAATTTGATTTACATATTAGTAATTAATGTACTTAAAGTGAATAATATTTTATATGTAGTGTAAAAAAGTTAGAGCCTAAAATTATTGTCCAGAAAAAGCTGTAATTTTATAGGAGTTTTTGATTTGACAAATTTTACATTTAGAAGTGTTGATTAAGAAGAGATTCAGTTAAAAGTAAAGAGTATGTTAGATTTTTGCAATGTTTGCTTAAGGAGATTGCTAACATATGCATGAGGAGAAAAAAATATATTGCTAATGATAAAGAAATATTAAAAGTTTGTTATATATGATATTCAAATATAAATATTTTTAAAGCATAAGATTCTATATTAATGAATAAGAAATTTACTTACATATTTTACTAATGTCTGTCTGTCTATATGATTTATTTTACTGTTGCAAAATATTATTAAAACATTCTCTTTCAATTGATATCAATGAATGTTTTTTTATGTAACAGTTATGTTCTTTCTGGCAGGAAAATTTTTATTTAAGTAATTACTAATAGAGTTAGTAAAATTACTTTAAATAAGGGTTCATAATAAAAATATTTTTATATTGAAAAAAATAAAGAATTGTAGAATGGAAATCCTTGAGTAAAAATTTGTAAGCTATAAATTGTGTAAATTTATAACTTGTGCTACTTTGATAAATCATAAAGTAGCTTAAGATGAAGTAATATAAGTATGTGTTTACTCAAATAATGCATTTAGTAACTAAACATATATGAATATGTAAAACAACAAAAAAAAATTTAAAATTTATTATCTATGCTTCTAACAAAATATTGCTTTATTTTTGCATTAAGTGTTAATTTTTTAATACTTTTAAATTAATGTGTTAAGGCAGGTAGAACCCAAGAAAAAACAATTCTTTAAGAAACTAAGATACTATAATTTTACAAGATTTTATATTAAATTAAATTAGCATCTAAAGCAAAAAAGGTGACCTATTAAGGTATAGATCTCATTATATACATATTGTTTAATGTTTCTTAAGCAATTTTATGTTTTTATAAATATTTCTTCACGCAATTATATTCATTAGTTATTGCAATATTTAAATAAAATATTGTAATAATCAATGAGAGATCTCATTATGTACATACTATTCAAAGTTTATTAAACAGTTTAATGGTTTTAAATGTATTTCTTTACATTATTATATTCATCGATTTACACAATGTCTAACTATCTTAAACAATTTACTTATAATAGAAATTCAAAAAATTTCGGATATTTAAAGGATTTCGAAATGTTATTAATTAAATAATATTGTAAAGAGAAACTTCATTATCTTATTATTTTGAAAACCTCTGAATAAGAATATGGAGTTGTATTCGTTTTGTTTAATTTTTGAAAAGCCTTTTGGTATTTTGACAGCAAAAAAAAAGGTCTTTGATATTGTAGTTTATTACTTCTAATTGCCTCTTCTCTCTTGGATTAATAAACATTTGATTATACTAAAACGATGGGTTTCTTTCTAATGGAACACACGTAATTTAAATTTACAATGAAAAAAAGCACATATTAATGTGAAAATTAATTCATAATTTCTCTATTTTCAAGAATATTTTACAAAAAAGTTTTTCTTGTTACATGGGGATCTTACAATATTTTTTCGAAGTGAAACCAAATATTGTCTTGATGTCCATGGATTGAATATGGGTGTTTATTTATTCACAAAATAAATTTTAAAGAACTCTGATAATTAAAATATAGCTTAACATCGTACTGAATACGTTTCTTTACTATTTCAGAAACATTCACTAGATACCTTGTATTTGAGAAGTATTTTAATTATACACAGAATTTAGGTAAGTAAATATAGAACTACATCTTCAGAAAGTGTTTAAAAATATTTTATGCAAAAAAAAAAATGTTTTCCTCATATCAAATTAAGTATTTGGTTTTTCACGAATTTAA
>BMAW01053123.1:76954-109012 GCA_019974015.1 Nephila pilipes
TATATATATATATATATATATATATATATATATATATATATATACAGAAAATTTATGAAATAATAATTTAAAATATTTAAAAAGACAAAAAGCCGGAAAGAAATCTAAAAGTAAATTAAAAGATAAATGAAAATATGGAACCCAACAAGCTCTCCCTCTCTCTCTTTATACATATATATATATATATATATATACAGAGAGAGAGAGAGAAAGTCAATGATACATAAGAGCTTTATATTTACACATACATATTCTAGGTGTGATATTAATTAACAAAATTAGCAGGACTAAAGTTGCAACAGAAGTACTAACTCACACAAACGCCTGAGAGGGAGAGCTGTTTAGCGTCTTCTCTTCGAATGTAGTGCTTTTCGCTTCTTTAAACAAATCCATATAACTGTAGCCTTTATTCGCATTAGAGTTATTGTTTTTTTTTGTTGCGCCAAAAAATGATAAGCACAAAAATAGAAATATTTAATACTGAAATTTCATAAGAAACTTGGAAATGCAGCTACGTAAACTTCTTAGCAATTAAAAGAATTGTATTTCTTTGAATGTATATCACGTTCACGTGCTTTTAAGTGTTCTGAGCATTCTAAAGAAGACTGAGGAAACGGTGAAGAGGATTCACGCCCAGGTTGCCTTTCCACTTCAAAAACGGATGATAAATTCGAAAGATTTGGTGATCTGCTTCAATTCGACCATCTGTTAAGTAATCTTGCGACTGATGAGACTGTAGAAATTGACAATTAATCAATATGGCAAATTTTATATATTCATTTTAACATATAAAAAATATGTTTTAAAAGGGTGGCTAAAATTCTCCCATTTGATCAAAAAAAGCTCCAAAAGTTTTTTGTACTGGTTCTTTCAATGCCAAATAAAATGATCTAAACATATTAGAAAGAATAATGATATGTAACGAATCGAGGTATTTTACTTATGATCCTGATGCGAAGCTCCAATAGATGCAATAGAAGAGGCGAGAATCAAAAAGGCTAGAAATAGCAAATTATAATTCAAATCAATGATGATTAGGTGTTTTTTATATTTACGTCGTGTTTGTGTACCTTGACTGGATTCTTAAAGGACAATCTATCAAACAATATTTCTACCTTCACAAACTTGAACTCCGTGAAAGAATAAGGAAATAAAACGACATGAATTGTGGAAGAACAAGTCATTTCGTGTTGTCTGTAAAGAGCATTCTAGCGAAGCTCTGCATCTCACTTCTAGACTATCAGCCTTATTTGCCAGATCATGCGCCATACGACATCTATCTATTTCCTACAGTAAAATCTGCATTAAAGTCAACAGGATTTAGTCCGTTGAATCTGTGAAAGTTTTTAAGCACTGTTTCGAACAATGGAAGATTCATTGTGAGGATAGAGGAAGGTTGTATATTGAAGATGATAATAAGTAAGTATGCATAAAAAATCTAAATAAAAAGTTTTACTGCGTCAGTCTTGCAATTGAATGCCGCAACCCCCATATATATATATATATATATATATATATATATATATAAATTATATACAATTGTTTAATTTTCACTATCCACATAAAGTTGGTTACTCGAGTTTCAAACCGATAACCTGTTTTCAAAAAGAACAGAATTGAAACTATTTGCAAAATTGTATTAAAGTTATTCATACATAAATACAAATCTTAAATGTAAGCTTTAAGCAGGAAGATAACTTAAGTTTCATTATTTTGAAAACATATAAAAATTAGTTGAGTGAGTTCTATTCATTTTTTTTGAACCTGGATCATAAAAGTTTTTGTTTAACATTTATTAACAATTGAATTTTATAGTTATAGGGTAAGGAGGATTATTTTCGCGGTGGCGACACTTAGCTACTTTCTACAAATAGTCTTTAATTTACAATATATATATATATATATATATATATATATATATATATATATATACATCTGTGTCTTTGTCAAAATTATAATAAGATAAGAAATAAACAAAAGGATTTATGAGATGACTAGAAGTATAAAAAATAAAAAAAATAACTATTTGACAAAAGGGAGATTCATCTTCCATATTTATTAGAGATGATAAATCCCATAAGAGACTGGGAAAATTACTCGCACACGTTGGAATCACACTTCCCTAAAGAAGATTTGCTTTTTAGAACATAATAAATTTAAACGTATATTGTGTGTTCAAGCATATTAAAATAATCATAATATAGTATAACATTGCAATGTATAACATTTTATACGGATGTAAAATGTTATACATTTCTTTCCATTTTATAAAATGATACAATTTGTTAAATTTTAATGAAAATGAAACCATTCATTCACAATTAATTAATTTTTGCAAAATTGAATTATTTTTTGTTCATATTAAAAGTAATATAAAATTCCTTTAATTTGCCTTTGAATACATATCACAAATTACTTAGTGTTTTTGATTTTGAAAGGTTTTATGCATAAGAAAATTAAATTAATAATCTTTATAAGATGCGCCGACTACAATTGGAAAACTAGAAAAATGATGATCAGAGGAATCAAAGGACAAATACACAGTATGAATTTAAAAATTTCAAAATATTTAAAAAATATATATAAAGTGATCTGGTTAAAAATAACAAGTTGTTCCTTAAAGAAACGTTTAAGCTAATAATTCTCACATTTGTGCATAACTTTAATATCTAATGACAAGCCTAGAGTAATATGCAAATGAGAAATTTAATTCCGCTGCCATTGAGAATTCATTCAAGTTCATTCTATAAGCAATGTTAATATTTCTTATTTCTTATTCAGAAGTGATAAAATTTTGTTAGGGTATATTTAATATCTAAATATTATTAAATTGCACTGTTTTAAATTACTATACCAATGAAATTATGATTATATATTTTCAACTTAAATTCGTTTAAATTATTTTGCCTCTTTAATACAATTGTACTTCGTAACATTATATAACCAATTAAACTCTTCGAGAAATATTTAACTCTCCCGAAAGTGAACTTGTTTATTTGTTTATAATTCTACTTCCTTTACATTTGTGCTTAACATTAGAGATTTTTCTTTATCTGAATCCAACTGACAAGTCATAGAGAAGGATCGACGAGATTCAAAATACCATTAAATCAGAAGACAATCTGAGCTATAGGAATTCTCCATTTTATTGGAATCTCAAGATAAAAGCTCAATATTTTCCACTTTCAACTGATTCAGAAACCCACACTTCTGTCTGCTTGATGGAAAATAATGTCCCTGAGGCGAACATAATTAAAGCAGTATTGAAAGGAAGAAGTTTATGAATTTGAAGCATTCTTTGGAACCGTCTTTACCTGTCTTTTAGCTTTAACACGACTGGTATTTTTACCTTGACAGCTACGAGATTATGTGAAGGTGATAGGAGAATGAAAAATTTTTCCGACTTTAATTCTTTCATTGGGCTCATAGAAAGGGAGAACTACTGGAAGTGAAAAAGAAATGGAAAAGAAGAAAATAAAAAAAATGCATAGATCGCAAAAATTTCAAAACTCATCGCTATCTCTTTTCGCATATACCTTTGGGGGTTGTGCATTTTTTTTCTCTAACTAGGACTGTGCTGAGTTAAATAAAAATTTGCCGCCGGTGCACATAATGAAAGTCATGCATCCAATTTAATGAAAGAGGGAAATCATATTCCCTTACATCTTAAGGAACGATTTTATATGAAGATAAAAATAGGTATCAGATATTTTTTATCAGTAAAAAATTAATTTTAATGGTTGAAAACGCAATAATTAAATCCTTGATACATATATCAAGAGAATATTAAAAGTAATAAGAAAATTATTAGTACTTTTTAAATCATCGTTAATGTATTTCTAGAAACGAAGAAATTAAATTGACTTAAACACATGTATCAAATGATACATATTTAATGACCATCTTAATTAGTATGAATCTAATTTGAAAGAAATGAAAATTATTTGGAAACTGAGACTTGAACAAAAAGAAAGATATATATTTCAATGGAAGTAAGAGGAACTATTTCGACTGATAAAAAAGTAGTAGATGGACATTTCTCTTAAGTGTATTCTTTCCTTTTCGTTTCATAATTTATGCATTTAGTAACATGTTTTTAGTCCTTCCCATTTAGATAAATTTTTAAGCATAAAACTTAAATAATAATAATTTTAATTTAAATAATAATTAATTCAAATGTATTTTTACTAGAGAACTATTATTTATAAGCAAATTTTTATTTTATAAATTAGTTATATATAATCACATATATAATTGTATTACAAATCTAAAGATAACTCAACTTTAGTTTAATTTATAGCTGACTTTATGAATTTAAACAGATCAATCAGGCGAAATATTTTCATTACATTTGAAACTGATAACAATATTACACATTATAAAAATTATTTATAAAGCTAAATTAAAAAATTACACTCATTTCTACCTTTTGAATAGCATCAGATTTTTGATAGCTTCACGGAACTTTGATTTAGAAAAATGGCTTATAACAAAGGAATTCATGTGTAAAAAAAACCTTGAAAATAAAAGGAAGAAATGTAACTATATAAACTAAGATTTAATTAATAATTTTAGACATATTCTTATATTCATTTAAACCCCTATCGTAATAACAAGCAAACGAATGACCATAACTCCAATTTCAAAGATAATTATCTATGTTCATAATCCCCAAATCCAGTCCATTTCATTCAAATTAATTTAACATTACATTATGCTAATTTAAATAGAATGTAATTACTCCCGAGCATCTTAAATATTGCCAAGTATATTCCTTCATTTTAAGTAAACTGTCCGCCTTCTAATAGAAAACGAAGGAAAGTTTATTCTTCCTTCCATACGCATGCAACCCTGAAGTTTGTTAACATTAACTGACATTTCCTTTTAGTGAGAGTGATAAACGCTTATCGTAAGTGCATAATGAAAAATCACTGCCTGTTAGTCACGCACGGGGCTCAGAATCACTACTATAATTAGTGCAACAGAGTTAACGATTGTGTCTAAAGGTACAAGGGCTTTTCCTCACAAGAAAGAGTTTAATGCAACACGACACATCATCAGTAACTGTGCTCAGGAAGCCTGGTAATTAACTATCTTCTGCATTCGGTAAAGGTTGCCTCCAAAAAGACTTTTATGCTTGTTAAGGATTGTTGTTTTATACAATTTAATGTAACTGTGGGGAAGAGGAAAGAAACGGATGTTAATAGTCCTAGTGAGTTGTTTTGACATGTATAAAATGGATGGGGCTTGGAAGGAAAATCTACGCATTTCTACTGGCTTTCTACGAACAATTTTAAATTGTTCTTTATGTATAGCATTTTATAGAGATGGTTAAACATTTTTTTTATCGTGCATCTATCCTACGTTTGGTGTATTCATTTGTTTTTAATCAAATGTTATAAATTTAGACCGAAACTTGTAAAAATTCACATTTGATGTGTGGCAACGATATTGGAACGAAATATGGAAATAGGTAAATAGTAATATGGTATCCTCCAAGATGTTATGACTCTCAGTTTCATTTCGTATTAATAATCAATACATTTCTTTTAAAATACTGCAATTAATTATAACCAAGTATGAATTCCTGATAATTTCATTTAAAAAAATTAACCTAAAGTATAATTTATTCACTAAAAATTCTTCAACGTGAAAGCCGTAAGAAATGCTAATAATAATTTAACCTGGTTTCTAATAACATTTTACTACAATACAAGCAGCATTTCATATAATCAACATAATGCTTTGTTAAAAATCGTAGTGTTTCTACTGATGAAATAAGAAATGATTAAAATCTTATGTGTGTCAAATAAACTCTCACTTAGGTATGATAAAATTTTTACCTAAAAATCCTAAAACACGAACTATTTTAACATCATAAAATATAACTACTTTAATCGAGAATATATTACTTATTAGAATCAAGTATTTCTGGCATATTTCTGATACAAATTAAAAAATAATTGGTAGACACCACTGATTTTGGTGATAAATAAAACAAGAATTAAACTTAAATCTTAAGTTCAACATATCAAAGATCCACAGCTAGTTTTAACACATAACATTTTTTTTTTATCAAAACTGTACATGCTCTTTTGGTGTTAAAGGATTAACTAAAATGACAATATTTCAAAATTTTCAAATTACGCTCATAAATCAAAGTTTATCTTATAGTAGCCAAACTATTTATGTCATTGAAATTAAGATGCAAAAAGATGAAATAAATATAGGAAAGTGAACCAAAATTTAAGTGCCAGCACGTGTTCTCAATAATTCATTGTTTTAAGCTTAAAAAATCAAGTCAAGAAAGAAACGAGTTAATAGAATTGCTGATGACTTAAGTATTACTTTATTATAAGCGATTGTAACAGTCCCAAAGAGGGTAAAAGGAAAATATGATTAATAAATAATGCTGTGCAATCAAAATTTATTTTTTCACCTTACGCTGACACAATGATTTACACCGTCATTCGTTTCACTTTAGTAAACACGCTCAGGCACTTAGGAGTGTTTACTCTATATTTCCATTTATATTTTAACAGCCTTTGTGATAAAGATGACTTAACGTGGATTTGGTATTGTGTGTTTTAAATCATGCAACACAAATAATAATAAATCAGTGAAAAAATTATTTAGTTTGAAATCAGTAAAACACGACATATTCTGTTTTACAATTTATTTACTATTTTATCAATAAATGTTTTTCCAAAAATTTCTGCTGTTCTATTTTCTTGAATTTTCAAACGTTTACAAGATTGAGTATATTATTTATGTATATTATGATTAGTTAAAATCATAGTTCAAACTTAAATTTTACTTTTAAATTACATTAATTTCTTAAGATATTTACTTAATGTGAAAATTATTCTTAACGCTATTTTAAAATTATTTATTATAAAAGAGACGCAAAAATACATTCATATGGAAAGCTTTAACCTGATTAAATATATCAAATTATATTCACAAATATACATATAAAACTGCTTAATACTAAAATTTCAAAATACTTATTAATTTTATTATATATTGTTACAAAAGTTAAATGCAGTATTAATTTTGCAGTTCCTGTTTAAGTATTTTACAGTATCAACATGCAGTGGCATAAACCTCCGAAATTATACAAATTTGTTACATATAACTTTTATAAAAATAGCGTTGTCAATTTATAAGTTATTCATCATTATTTCAATGGCTACTAAAATTTTTAATTAGGGAAAATATTTCTCATTGCTCTAAATTACATTTTAAAATATAGATTATGGAATGCATAAAATGTTGAAAGTATTTTTTTTCATTCCAGTGTGAACATTTATGTACATCTGGAGATTTATACACCATTAAAGCAATCAGCCTATACAATATGTATTTGTTTTCATTTAATATACACATAACCTACATTAGTTTTCAAAAAAATAGTAAAAAAAATGAAACCAATGGAAGTAAAACACATTTTTTTTTCTTACTTGCAGCCCAAACCAACTAAGTTCGAAACAAATGTATATTAAATTCATCCCAATTCCCGCTTTTCTGAAGTTTAGACCTTCCTCTTTCATCCCGGAGTACAAAAATTCACATCTTGGGTCTCTTTTCCTTACCCACCATCTTTTATTAATAAACTTCGAAACAACGGCAAAACCCATGGGGTGTAAAAGCACTCTGCAATAGGGCGGAGTAGGAGAACTCTGTGAGCCTGGGGATTTTTCGGGGCCTATAACTCTCTTTCCGGTCCAGGTGGAGGAAAAGGAAGAGAGAAAACAGAGTCCGTTGAAGGAAAACAACTAGTGTGCGTTTTATTTTCTTCGCTCCTAAAGTTTCGATAAATTGAGAAACGTGCTCGGATAACAAATAGGATTTTACACCAAAAGACTCCAGGCTGTATGTGTGTGTTCTTTTTCAGTTATTTTTTTAAATGGAATTAATTGGTGCGTGTGTTACAGTTAGCATAGGAAATATTGTCCTTTTAAATTAAAAGAATTTGTAAGGATAACTTTTGATTTTATTACGTCATTTCCTTCAATTGTGTTCTCTTCTATTGATTTTAGTTTTTTTTTTCACTGTTTGTACTCTCACTTTCCCAACTTTATGCCATTTATACAAATTGTAATGAATTTTATTTTCCAGTTTTCTATAATAAACTTTCTAAAATAGCATTCAAGAGCAAAGATGACTGAGGAAAAAAGATATATTGAAAAGATATTTGACTAAATATTCGAATGTAAGAGAAATGTATTGAATTGAAGTTCAGTGTAAGAGAAATCTAAGATTTGCTACTTATAATAAATTGCTTATGGATAAAAGTTTAAAATTGAATTATTTATCTTAATTATAAATTGAATTTTATTATTTCCGTAAGATGAAGCTAATTTTTGTTGCACTTTTCGGAATGATAGATAGAAGTATATCAAGAGAAGTTGTTTTAGTGTTTACTTGAGGTCTTTGTTCATACTCGAGCACATGAATGTAAATTAGTCAAAGTGAATCTGTAAATATTCTATGAAATAAAATTAGTTAAGATGGATATTTGATGGTGTGGATTGCTAATTCTTGATATTGATGCTAAAAATAATTCTTAAGGATCTGGTAAAATCTGAATCATCTGACTATTTGAATACACTCAAGATCAGTCTAAGGGTTAAGCTCTTTTTCTTAAGATTATTAAATCTTTATAGGAGAATGTTGTTCAACGAGCGAGAGCATGATTCCTTGTAGCTTTTTCAGTAGCAGAATTCCATTGCCCTATGTGAGATATCTATGCACATTTAGTGCTTTTCAAATTGATGTTTTCATAGGAGCTCATTGCGGCCAATATTATTTTAATAAAAGTCACATTTCCTACCACATTATAATGTCTACCATACATGGGATATGTTATAATGTCTACCATACGTGTGATACTTTTCAATGTCTACCACTTGTAAATAATTTTATAAATCCCCTGATAATGAAATGTCTTCCGAAATGTGCGTTAATAACTTATCTTGAGTATTAATTTTTCATGTTCAGTGTAGATAGTCGTATAATTTTGTAAATATTAGCATATCCATCATATTAAACATAAATAGCATTGTATTCACTTATTTTATTGAAAAATGTAATTTAAGGTTAATTTTGTATCTGAATTCACTTATGAATTTTAAATGTTTTTCCAAATATTTGTAAATGATAAAAATCACATACTGCACAGCTTTAAATCACGTTATATATTTCTTTTTCGAAATTTTATATGTATTAATATATTTCACTCTTATACTAGAGAATCTATTAGCACCATCCTTAAATTTTAAAACATTTGCTTACAAATAAACATAGAAATACTCAAAAATATTCGCTTTTATGAAATATTTGCTTTGGTTAAATATTGGCTTTAATGATCAGCCATAAGTTAAATTTTCATTTGGTATTTAATGAAACTGAATAGTGTCCCACCAAAGTGTGTTTCATGAAGTATGTAAAATAAATATCACTGAAAAAATGCATTTTGTTATTTTTCATAATAAAAAGAACAAAATATTAATTATAATAAACAAACAAAAATATCATTGAAAATTTCAGTATTATTTGATAATAAAGTTAATTTGTAACTCTTGATTGTAAATAATAAATTGTTTTAACCGTACTTTAATTTTTTGTTACAAATTGCCTTCAGAATTCACTATGATTCAATTAATCACATATTTCCTACCTTGAAATGCTTTCATACACCATATCCTTACTTAAAATGGAAAATATCATAAAGCAAAATTATGTTAAAATAAAAACTTTTTTCTTAGTTTTACTGTTGAAACTTTAACTATTAATAATTTACTCAATTAAAAGCATTGAAATATAACTTGTTTTTTTAATTCTCAATGAATAAGTTTTCTTTTCTTTTTATCTGGATTCAAAGCGTATCAATTTCACAATGTTTCCTTTATTCGAATGTTTTTTATTACTGCGAATTCGTGGGCGAAAACTATTACGCTGGAATCGAGTTTATTAATGATACTTGTTTCTGGAGTAAAAAATGGATGCTTGCGATTTCCTGATTTGGAAAACATTTGATTTCTCTTCTGTTCCGCAGCTCTTTTAGATGAAGTTGAGTACATTGCTTAACATCTGAGATCATATATCTCTTTTTCTTGTTTTTTTAAATTTGATGGTAAAGAAGAAAATGGTTTTAAGAATAAGCCAGTACTTTATTCTTTGAAATTTATTTCGAAATTTTTTAGAGTGTAAAATTTTAGAATTTGGCAACTTGCCATGCTGCTTTTCTTAATATCATTTGATATTTTATTTTACAAACACCGTAAGCTATTGAATATGCCTTAATCTATATTTTATTAAAATGTTTAAACACAAAGTATTTCACATATCTAAAGATAAGGAATTTACTTACATTATTTGTAATAAATCTTCTTAGAGATCCTTTTATCTGATAAATGATAAAATAAACCATCAGAAAACTTACATGTTACAGAATTAAGTCCTAATTTTATGAATAAATTTAATTATTATTTTGAAGGAAATAAAATAACTTGTATGCATAAATTCGATTTTGTATTCCTGATTTAAAGAAAAAAAGTTACATTTAAATGTGTGCATGACAAGGTTTTTTTCATTTTAAATATAGTTTATTATTTAAAATTCATGTACTTTTAGCTTTTGGTCTAAATCTTAAGCATTTGCAGAGTTTTTGAAATAATATTTTTTTATTATCTGACTTTAATTACTTAACTCACATTTATACTTTATTCAAAGGAATAGAGAAAAATATTTGTGCTTAAATTTATTGTTTTATTAATTACACAGAATGTAATTAATTATTGAAAAACATTTAGCATTTTTAATTAAAGATTCTAATGAAAGTTTATTTATTTTAAGCAAATTCCTTAATCAATAATTATATTTATGTGAAGAAGCAAAAACTATGTACATATATATATATATATATATATATATATATAGTGATTCATATTAAGTATGCATATTTATTTGCTTTGTTTATTTTCTTATAATTGATATACTTTCATATAAGTTTACAATGTTACACATTGTCAAATGATATGTAAAAAAATTTCCTATAAAACATTTTTTAAAATTAGTTTCTAATGTAATCAAGTTCTTTAAAATTCCTAATATGAAAAAATGAAAAGGTGTAATAATAAATATATGATTTGTTTTCCTTTAAATAACACAAATTTAAAAGATTTTTTTTTTTAATTATCCATATATTTATCATTCTTTCTTAAAGAAAAAGCTAAGAAAAAGCATTCTTTCTTAAAGAAAAATTTTTGTTGCAGTACATATATATATATATATATATATATATATATATATACTGCGAATAATTGAACATTTGTTTTATCATTTTCACAGAATTTCCAAACATCTTCAAAAGTATACTTTTCAATTCAATTTAAAAATAAATATTTTTAGAGTTTTAATGTTTTCGAATATTAATTATCTATATCGAAGAACGTATCATGAACAAATATTTTCCACTTCAGAATATATTCAAAGATGCATCACTCAGGAAACGTCTTAAATTGAATGTCAAATACTTTAACCCCTAGAGACATGCTAATTCTTGCTTCAGACATCAGCATTCCGTTCTCATAACTAGAAATTCAATGGAATTTTCTCAGTAATTTATGCTTTGACTTATTTAAGGAAGCGATGAATCAAGTTCAACTAAATATCAGTTTGTCACCAGCAGTCAATACTACAAACTCAGCTTCGATGTAAATGGAAATTCGTCTTGCATTTAATTCCGATCTTGTAAATATTGACGCAAGCACTTACATACACGATAAGACGGAAGTAATTCGAATGCAAATTAATGACGATATATTAAGACTTGGCTCAAGGTGAATATGCCTTGCAACTTTTTAGAATAATATGTATCGTCAGTTTTATTAGTTCGTTTGTTTGAGGTTGCTCCTATACTAAATAAAAGTTCTTTCTTTTTTACGTAATATTGTAAACCTTGAATATATTGTAAAAGGAAATTTAAATCCAAATGAAGTTTTCTTATAAAGATGCGTGTAAATTTCATAAATTATTTAATTTTGCATGAGTTACGTTACATCTTAATTAAATATTTATCCATTTACATGTACAATTGAATTTATATTAGTTAATTAAAAAAGTAACTTTAAGTTTTTACAAGAATCTTTATATATTGTTTATGTATTTTAAATTAATGTGTTTGTATGCTTACCGTATATTTCTGTGCCTAAACTGCAAATTATTAAAAAAATTTCTTATCGAAATGAGCGAGATTTGACTTATATATGGATCCAGCACTTATCAAAAATTTGTAAATACTTTTCCAATAGTCGCATGATAAATTGCCAAATCTAGCACGTTCTTATTTAGTTAGCTTATTCATTCAGTTTAAGTTTTATATATTAAGTTTATAAATCTAACCTGAATTCATTATCTTACTTTGAGCTAATTTGAAATGATTTATCTTTTTCAGATATTAATTTAAATATACACTAATTCGAACGAATTACAATAAAATGGTTAATTCGTGATTCTTGAATCCATTTAACAATATTTTTCTGGCTGTGAAACATAGGCCGACCATCACAAGATATGACATATTTTTTCTTCACTCACCATCTTTTCCTCATTTAAGGAAAAATTCCGAGCTACTATATTGTTAATGTTCTCTTCGAGCTTCATTCCCTGTAGTGTGTAATTTCCCTTTTAAGATTTACCACTTATCTCTCTTTAAAATAAACATTTTCGAGGTTATAGAAAAAAACACTAGCATATAGGTATCGCATATTGTATACCAGATAATAACCAAATGTGCAAGTTTAAGATAATGTTACTATAGTTATATCTATCTCAATCCATCTCATCTCTCTCATTGTTAGAATATGGAGTTTCAATTTTTAGGAATTGATTGGGAAATATTTTCACCCGTTATAATTGTTTGCTAACAGTTTTTCCCTCTTGGTGACATTATCAATTGATACAGTTTTTTTTCTCTTTCATTTTGGAATATTCAATCAATTTGATTTTAGAAAAATTAAAGAAAAACTCACCCTCAGCTTATACACGGATCGAATTATAATAATAAAATAATATATTTCTCATCAAATAATACATTTCCTCCTTAATTTATCATTATATATAGTACAATATAATTTATATAATTAAATATGACCTCATTCCAGCGTGGGGGTAATTTGAAAGTACCATCTTTCAAGTATTGCTTGGTAAACATCTCCTTGAGTTTGGATTTTTGCTTCCTTAAAAGCTTTAGCAAGGAAAGAAACATGCGATAATCAAAAGGTATTGATCTGGAGAGCATGGTGGATGTGACAGAATTTCAAGACTGCCATTTTCCTCAAATTGCCAAAGTAGCATGAGATCTGGTATTATACCGATGCAGTATGATGCACTTCTTGTCGAAATTCTCTAGCTTATTTTCTCTGTGTTCTTGGTTTAAATGTTTCATTTGTTACCAGAAACTGTCATATCTACGAATTTCGTTAGGTTTCAAAAGCTCATTATGTATTGGTCCTTCGACATCTTATATAAAACATTCTCTTATTTAAGCTTAATCACGTTTCAGAGGAGGAGTGGTCAGATTCTTTGTCAGTATTCTCATTTCTTTGCGATTTTATTTTAGAAAATCAATTTTTAATTAATCGTTGTTATCTATCAAATAAGCGTCCGTTTTAGATTATTCTGTTCAGAATAATCAAATATATGGATACGACATTTCTCTTAAGTATCGTTTTCTCTCTAGACATATGAAGCTCCTATCTGGAAAATGTATAAGACAATTCCTCTTATTATACAATAAACATTATTAAATACGTGAAAAAATGTATTATTTTTTTCATCAAAACAAATAGAACTTTCTGATGAAGCTAATATTTAGAAATACACGGTACATTTAAATTGGTTTTAATAAGATGTCACATTATGTAAATAAAATCTAATAATTTTAAATGCATTTATTTTCCTTTGTGAATATATATATATTTATATATAAAGGCAACACAAAAATTATATTATTCCTAACTGGTTTTTTTTACGTAATTAATCAGAAGTACACTAAGTTTAGAAAGATTTAAACTGTTTATTATTTAAATATACGAGCATATTCATTTTTCTTTCAATTTTAAAATAGTAAATAATATATTTGTATAATTAAGGAACATATAAAATCAATAAAGATTGCAGTAATTATTTTTGTAGTTTAATAATCAGACATAAATTTACGATTGTTTGAAATCAAATAAAGAATCAATAACTTCATGAAAGAACAAAGAAACATATCTATAGAAACAATCAGTGAACATAAAAGAGACTGTATGATGTAAACGTATTAAATTAATAGAGTGATGTACAACTTGCTTCTTGAAAATATCAAAATCATTGGAAATTATTTTTCAAACAGATAATTATTATTTGTAAAAAGACATATATCAGAGGAGGCATTCTTTTACGTAAAATTAATGAAATAGGGGAACGGCAAATCGATTAAAATCGATATATTGTTTCTAAATTTCAGTAACTAATGTATTGATAAGATTTCGAAATGAACAGTCAGCGAATGATGGTCAATATTCATCTTTTGATTGCCTCATCCAATTATATGATGTTCATTAAATCAAAATCTTTCCTACATTCAGAAATCAATCATAGTAAGAAAAAAGTACATTAAAATAGAGTAAGAATTGAAAGAAATCATATTTCTTTACGAAAGTTTCAATTATTTGGAAATATAAACTTTATGTTTATATTTTATAGTTTTCAATTTATTTTCTGATTTGTATGATTAATTTTGAAGAGTTTCATTGGTTTCGAAATACTTAAAAATACGAGAAGCTTATAAATCATATTTTCATTCATAGTGATATCTTTAATATTAAAATGTTTTCAATATCATTTCTTAAAAGTTAATCTTGGCTCTAATGCCATTCCTTAACAATAAATACATTTGAAATTCAATGCATTGGTACATTTCACGATTTTAAGAATTTAACATGAACAAAATGTATACAATAAAATTATCAATATCTTTCTAAAGTAAGTATGAAATTTTCTACCATTTTGTAAAAAAAATGCATTTAACAGTAAAAACAAAGATTGTATCTCATCTTCAAATTTGCTTGCTAAGAGAATGAAAACATAACTAGCTCTTCTCTATTACGTTGATGCGAGGCGACATTTGATAAATGAGTTCCTCCCACCCCAAAAGGAAATTCTATTCCAATTTCGCCTCGAACTATTCTGTTGTTCATTTTCTTGAAATTAAATTTCTGTGATCCAATAAACACTAATTTTTTTTCCTTTATCAGAAGAAAGTAAGTGAAGGATCGATTTAGATGAGAGAATACCAGGATGCATCTTTATTTATCGGCAAATATTTATTCTGTGAGTTTACGCTGTCGAAATGTCTTTTCAGCTCAAAATGGTATATTCAGTAGATAAAACGATCAAATATTTGAAAAATATATTTTACTGAGCTCTTCAGTAATTTTATTTAATTTTTAAACATGTGGCAGAGAAAATTTTACACTTTCATTTTCATGCATGATGGAGAGAAGAATCATATTGTAATATTTCGATTCCATTACTTACTTTATCATTTGTAAACAGGTAACATTAAATATTTATTTTGATAGAAATTTCTTAAAATTAATAAAATGGGAATTTGTAGAATATTATCTTTACAATCACAAATAAATTCAACTGGTGTATCTTATTAAATTGCTCAATATTTATTTAATCCACTGAATGAAACATATTTATTAAATCTACTGCTGTGACAGAAATGATCGTGTAACCACTCAAATAAAAATTATTGAATTCATTTCTTTCTTACTTTGTAGGATGTGTATTTTTCATCTAAATTTCATTTTCCTATCCTATATAATTGGGCCTGAACATTCAATATTTCCACAAATAAATTTTCCTTTGAAAATAATTTTTCTTCATCTCTAGCGCGACCTTTCCGGATGGACCTTAGCCTTCCTTATAATTCCATCCAAGGTGGCTAAAGAAAACCCAATATTTCCTTCTTTGGATTTCGTAACAAGAAGTTTATTTTTCATTGTGGGGATGTTAGTCCCACTTCCAGCCAACCAATTTGGAGGACCAGTTCCCTGATATAATATCAGGGGCAGGGTATCCGGCTATACCCCCAGACACTGAGTACCCATTTTAGTCACCTTTTACTACATACATGAGCTACATCGGTACTGTGTTGAAAATAATTAAGGACTTAAATAGACATTTTGTTAAATCTGTATGTTTGAAGTACAGAGTACTACGGCCCATTTTCTTAAAATTTTGCAGAAAAACAGCTGAAAGAGGTTTTTTTTTGAGTTTCTTTAATTACAGCTTTATTGAAAACGAATATTTTTTCAATATACAATTGTTACTTTTATTCTTTCAACAACTGACTTTAAAATATAACAGATTTTTAAAGGCTTACTGATTACTATTTTTAATATGGTCATAGTGCTCTTTACTTTCGTCATGTAGAAGTGTTCATATATAACCACATTTTTCTATAACAATTAAAAATAAAGTATCTCAACATAATAAGTGATTTTTATTTAATAATGTTAAGAAACAAAAATTTTGGTTTTAATATTTGCCATTTGTAACAAAGTATTTCACCTCAGCTATCAAACATAAAAATTGAACTTCAGAGCTCAAATTGCACTATAGGAATTCTATGTAGCCCACTTGTTTTTAAATAAATTATTTATATAAGCATTCTTCCTTTTTAAGGAATACACAGATGTTTTTATTTTTTAAAATGTTTTCATCATGAATTAATTCCTAGTCAGAATTAAGCTAACTCTAGTGCAAGTTTCTTATTATATAACTGACAAATTTTTAATGTTATGATTACAAGAAATTTCTTTTAAATGAAGCGCAATAAACATATTATAAAACACTTGTAATAATTTCAGAAAAAGGTAAAGTCATGTAATGGGGAATAATAAATACTTATCTCTCAGATTCGAACAATTTCGCTTCAGCCAAGAACTATTTAATGTACTGCAAGAAAATATCTAAAAGAAGAAAAAATAAAGACAGTAAAGTGTGAGGCTTTGTATGTGACCTCAAGTGACTGATTTGGTCAGTAATATTCTGGCCCCTCATCTTTGCCTGTTTTAACGTATGAAGAGCATCTACGAAAAAAAGAATGTCAAGTGGCCTTTAAGACACTCGAGTAATTAAAACTAAAAATACGATAAAATATTAGATTACTATGAAATAAATGATCTAAGCCGTAGACGTAGACATTGGTAGACGTAGTCAATTGTTCCATTTTTGTCTACATTATTAATTACCAAATATATTTTAAGGAATTTCTTTGTGTTTATATCATACTTACTGCTATTTCTTTGAATTTTAGACAGATACTATAAGCTGATGTTGCATATGAAGTCAAAAGTAAGATGACATATATTTTTGGCAGAACTTAAAGTGTATTCATTATTATGTACATTTTGACGGCTGCATCATAATAACAAACACTTAAAAAAAGTTACACTTTTCACTTTAAGTTTTATCATTGAAGTTATGTTATCAAGATAGGTGAAAAAACGTTAATTTCTTAAAATAAATTGGCTGAAATATATATCAGATTAAAAATACCGTGAAAACAATATATTTTTTTGAACCGCAATTGAATTCGTTTACCATAATACTTTATAAGCAGTAGTCCTTCTTGGAAATCACAATCTTTTTATATTTCCTTCAGAAACTTCCAAGATTCTGAAAGAAAAATCAGAGTAATATTAATATTTTTAAATAATGTCAAGACATCAAATAAATCATTTTAGAAGAAATTCTGGAATTGAATGAAGAAACAGAGAAAAAAAATTATTCTGTAATGAACAAACTGCTGCATTCATAAAAAAAAAAAAAACATTACAACATAAATGCATAAATTACTTCTGCTTATTACAAAATGCAAGGTTTTTAAATAATCAGGGATACAATGGAAAGAAATGCATTGGTTTTTCAAAAACTTCGTATTCATTAAAAGCTCTCACTATGTATCTTGGAATGAATCCCACGATTTTTTCCTACCATAACAATGTCCAATATTTTGAATTTCAAGCTGAATTCAAATTGTTACTTCGAACTCTTTTGAGTCCACAATAATATATATATATAGAAAAAAAAAAACACGCCGATAGCGAGCAACATTCCTGTATTGAAAATACATTTTTCCGAAACGGAAACCACTGTAGGTTCAGTGATCATTGCGAAATACATCTTGAGATCCCCCACCGTGAGCATTATATCGGTGAATGCAGTCTACAAACAAACACCCCTCTCTTTCAGGCACAGCTGGGGCCCTCCTGTTGCCCGTCCACTCGGCATGCAGGACACGTTACGTATGGTGGTGGAAGCGAGATATTTGCGCCCACTCACCTCCAGCTTCCTTTACATACTATTGGAAGACGAATTCTCAATCGTTTATTTATATTTTTTCAAGGAATAGAAAAAAAACGCAAACCAATTCTGGAATTTTAAAACAGATAAATTTTTAAAATTTAAATTTTTATCACCACCTAAAAAAATTTTTCTTTAAAAAAATTATATATATATATATATATATTTGTGTGTGTGTGTGTGTGTGTGTGTATAATATATATATATGCACTTTTAACGAAAGAAAACTTTAATTTTCATCTACACAAGGTGCCTTTCTCTAACATTTATCTTAGTATATCAATTTTTAAAAAAGTGTATTTCATAATTATATTTTGTATGACGAAATATTGCTTAATAATTCTAAGTAAATATCACAAGGTTTGTCATCTGCCTAATTATATTATTAATTTTCTTAAAAACAATTAAATATATAATATTTACAAAGTAGAATAAATTATTTTTGTTTTAGATTAAGGAAATGAAAAAAAATTAGTTTTACATTTATGATTAATTTTATAATTTTATTTCTTTTATTTTTATTTTTGTAAGAAATTTAAAATTTAAATTTGATTTTTTATTTTAATATCTTAACACTATCATATGTTATTAACTTTTCCCTTATGTATTTTAAATATATGGACACTAACATTTTTTAATTTCGCTTCTGTTAAATACGGATTCTATGCTTAAAAAATGTATTAATTATTATTGTTATGCTCGTTTTATGACGTGTTGTTAGAAAGAGATAATATATATTTTTCTTGTAATATCTATCTAATTTTTTCAAATAATTATGCTTAATCTTATTTTTGTTTTACAATGGTATTTGTAGAAAGGCTTCCTAAATTTTTCGGTATTCTTTGTTCATCTGAATTTCGGTTTTCACTTGTTTTTATTAGGTAAATTCTTTGTGGGATAGTTTTGCCTTTAATTCTGATATAATCATGCATTAATAAATAAAATATAACAAAAAAAAATTAAAATCATTAACACAAAATTAAATTCATTTAAAATTAGTAGAACATAATTAGAATTATTCGAGTTAGAACAATACAAACAAGTTAAACGTTTTAAAAATTATTAAAATAAAACATTACATCTGAAATCTGTATCCATTAATTTACTTGATATTTATTTTTCCATTCTTACCCTTTCAATTGCTTTCCCTTTTTTTCGTTGTTCTATTGGTTTATTATACATTTTTTCAATTTACTATACTTTTATTAACCATTTATATAAATTGTTTTAAATTTTTAATACTAAGCAATTTTTTTCTACAGTATGCATTATTTTATTTTTATAACTTTTAAAGCATTGGACTTCTTTAAAAATAATTCTAATTTTAGTAGTCTTTTATTAATGATAAATTAATCAAAGCGTTTACTAAGGTTTTTAATTTATTATATTTTGTTCATTTAACATTAGACTATGCATTTACTGCTCAACATATTTATAAAATCCCCCTAGACTTGCCTTGAAAGTTAGTGAGAAGCCATTTTGTTAATGAAAAATGTTTGCTTCCCCTCCTAAAAAATATAGGTTCTCAAACATAAATAATTTACTATACCAATATATTTAAGGCCGTTAGTAAATTTGTACTTTCCAAACGGGTTTCGATTTATCTAAACTGTCCCATGCATTTACAATGACCTACTTCAGTCCCATGTAAAGGAGTACTTCACAAAATTTGCAGATATTTGGTGAACTAAGGGTTTCCAAATATTTTTCATTGAGTTGATATCTGGGAAACAGAACTTTATAAGAAGGTAACCACAGTTTGATGTCATTGCTCCAATGATTTTTGTTAAAACATACTTGTATTCCGACAAATTATTCGTAAATAATAAAAAGTTTTATTTCAGTGTACCTAGGTATGTGCAAATATTCATTTTATATGACACAAATGGCAGATAATGAGAGTTCTACAAAAAAAAAAAAAAACTTTCCTGACCATGCAACTTCTCCCCCTGAAGTTTATTTTTGAAAAAATAACACTTTGCCCTTTTTCTAGTAGTACCAGTATGAGTTAAATCCTTATAAACCGACCATTTTAAATTTTTATTCATCACTAAGCATAATCGCCACCAAAAAATTACTTAAACAGTCAATGGCATACAAGAAATGTGGCAAATTGGATGGAAAATATTTACTTTACTCAAGCCAATTTGCATGTTTTCCTAGTCAGTTCGCTGATTTTAGTCTTGTTCTAACTACGTAAAAGAAAAATCTTAAAAGACATCTAACAGCTTTTGAAAACACTACTAGTTTACATTGTTTCCGTATGTGGTTCGGATAGTATATAATTCACTGTTTTTCGAAAAATTTAAAGCTTAACTTTTGAAGAATGTTTAGAAAGATGTCCTGGATGTCTTAATGTTCCATAAATTGTCTTATTCAGCAGAAAATTTCCAACTATGTTATGTGATTGCCCTATTTTACGCGTGATTTCAGTCACTTCGTTTCCACTCTTTTATTATAAGCTTGATTTAAACTTTTATCTCATTCTGATAATTATAAGCCAAACGCTGCAGTAGCTAAAACTCTCGAAACAATCTGCTCATTCCTTGAACGAGAAAATAAAATGTGGAGCTCTATTCATGTGCTACGATATGTGCGCTCTTTTCACGATTACCACGGTGTATGCGCATAACTGGTCTTTTCTACGTATCCATTTATCTAGCACAACGATTCTTTCCACATTTACAAACTTTTTTTTAATTGAAGAATTATGGAGTATTCTTGGTGGATTTATAAATATATGCATCTTTAATTTCTGCGTTACTTATGATCTCTTACTAGCTTAATAACTGTTTGTAAATAATTTATTTGTAAAATACCTTGATCTCTAGAAGCGAAGAGCTATATTAGTGCTTCTCTCATATCTGCTTAAGTTTTAAATTTCATTTAAAATGTTTGAGAAGCTGTAGGGTTACAGTAACACTGTGAGGGTGGACGTTCTGAACGAGGACAATTTCAGAAGTCAACAATTTTCTTTTTTTGTTTTGAATGGCTATTCGCAATCGTCATGGGGACTGACAGTATAGAGCTGCATTGATGATAGCCTACTTTTCCATAAACTCAACACACAGAATACAGATTGGGCCATAAGAGCTTGGAAACATATCCTTCCTACTTTGGGTATTTGTTTGAACAGATTTAAATACTTGTTTTTTTTTCATTGCGAACGTCGGAACACCCTTATTTAAATTGTCTGTACCAATCATGCACACCCTCACTCATAATGTCTTCACCGTGTTTCTCGCGCCATTTTTGATGAATTTCTGCTACTGGATTGGATTACTTTTACTCTGACAACGACTAACACTATACAACTAAACTTGCAAGAAATATCAATTGTAACCGCCTTATTAACGTGCCTATAGCACAGCTAAAACAGACCAGATGGCGACGGATAGACATTAGAGAGATGCTCAGTCACCACCTGCACATCTCTATCTCCTACTACCTGTTTGGTTATTTAACAGCTGAATCGGAGGTTGAAAAAATAAATAACACTCGTGTATTTGTCATTGGACGTTTCATCATTTACACAGTATTCCCTTACTCATGCTCATACTCGCTTTAGCGAAAGAGGGTTAATTTTTGAGCTACTAGTATGCACCTTTAGTTACGACGATTTCGTAAGAAATTAATTTTTTATCAAACTATCATAAGTGCAATAAGGGTCTCCTTTTGCTCCGAGGTAACTGAGATGTGCATCTGACAATTTGATTAAGCAAATATTTCTCTGTTAATTGATGAACACACATCTGTAATTATACGTCAATCCTAATAACGATGAAAATTTTATTGTAAAACCTTTTAGTTACAACTGTGTAAAATCTTTTTTTTTTAAAAAATTATCTATCATTTTATTACCAATTATATAATTTCTTAAAAATAATTTTTAAAGTTCATAGATTAAGAACAAGTAAATAAATATTTTTGGTTCTTGAAATTACTCAATTAATCAAATTATCTAGCGATAAAAACTTTCCTGTTTATAAATATCACGCCATAACAGAAAAATAGGTTTACATCATATACAGTTGTTTATGTGGTAAAATAAGCAAAAAAAAAAAAAAGATTTTAAATATTTTCCTAATATGGATTTGTTTCTTTCTTTAACTCATTATTTTAAATTTATATAATAATGTGCAAATATTTGTACTGTTCATCTTTTAAGGGATACACTTATTTATTTTGGTGTGGTGAATTAGCTTACATGCTTTTTTTTGTTTTGCCTGAACTTTTATTTCTGAACTTCTGCTAATTTATGATTAACCCTCTACTCATTGTACAATTTCTACAAAAATTGTTCAAAAACAATGAAGTTTTCTACCAACATTTAGAACTTGGCTGAAATTGAGAGAAAATATTACATACACTTAGCACTTTTCGGATTGAGGAGAAAATTGCTTCCATCACAAGGAATTCCTATACATCCATTTTCGCTACATGTGATATTGTTATGTTTTTAACGTTACAAAGGGGAGAAGATAAAGACTGCTAATTTTTAGTCAGAATTATTCATGAGAAAGAAAGTTCCAAACATTTGATGAAATTTTTCGTAACAATATTTTTCCCCCTATATTCCAGATTCATATTTTTAATTAAATTACTTGGAAAATTTCAAATACTTATTCTTTTTTTATGAGTACTATAAATTTTATAAGATACATATTTTTGTAAAATAAATTTTAAAATAAAAAAAAATTCTGAGTTTGATATACAGTATTTCAGAAATACTAAGCTAATAGATTTTATATGAATGATACGTTTAATAGAAATTTTATGTAAATAAAAAGGATTAAATTTATTACTTTATTTACCATGATTTCGTGAACTAGGCTAGTCGGCTATCACGATCCTTTAGTGATCAAAGATCAGCAAGGGAAATTTTAAAAAAAAATAATTTTCAACTTAATTGATATTTTAAATTGAAGAAATTTATATCTTAAATTGAAACAAGTTGTTCTAAGCAATGCTTTTGAAATGTCTGGTTTAAATATGTAAAATAATGAGCTCTGCTTTTCAAAATGTTTGGCTCGTAAAGTGTCCTTTTTTATTTGTTATTATTTGTTTTGCTTCTTTTTCGTAATATTAAGAATTTATCGGGTTTTTTTTCTATTCTGGTTTATTATTTTTCCTCAATTTATGTTTTAAGTCATTTTTACTAAATTATACGATATTCTTCTAATCAGTTTTGTTCAATGCAAAGAGCCACATTGCATGCCACACACATTCTAGTGATTCTTCTTCGTATATTCCTTTTCGCACAATATGTACATCTCCTCCTTTTCTTTTTGTCAATTCGCTAAAGAGAAAACTTTGTACTATCAATGGTTTCATATCTTTTCATTATTATTTATGCTTCCTCTGAAACATATTATTAAACTCATTCTAAATTGTTTTAAACTAAATTTTCTCTAAGTTCACTTAAATGTTAGAAGTATTCAAAGCAGTAATATTAATGATGCTAAAGAATAGTTATCTTGTCCCTTTCCTACTTTGTCGTCTAGTGAAAGTGCAGGTGGATTTCACATGGTCCCTCAAATTATGGACTTGTTGTAATCTTCCACCATTTTTGGCTCGGTAGTTGTTATCATTTTTTTTTACGTTCAGCAACTTCATCATCAAATTATTTTTACATATTTTTTGTTCTCAATTGATAAATCCAATTTTGAGACTACATATTGTTCAGCATATATACTTGCATTTTATTTTATTTTTTTTTGTACCAACTGTCATTCCACTTGAGAATTTCACTGCCTGAAATTGGTTCATTTTGGAAGGAGCCAAATTCTTTGGATAATACTTTCTACTGGATCATATCGTTCAGGAGGAGCACGGTTATTTTTTCTTCTAAAATATCATGAAAAAAAAACGGTGAAGAAAAGGAATTATTGATAAAGACTTTATGGCCTTTACCTTTTATACTTTCTATCGTTGTACATACAACGAAATGTGATGCAAAAATTGGAAGGTTTTCTTTTAATTTATCTCCCTATTCAGTTATATCTCTCATATTATAAGTAAAATCAGTGGCATCCACAATTTATACATTTTCAACCCCACTATTAGCATTTATTGGGGATATGTAGATGAAACAACTCTTACAGTTTAAGTTTAATAATTACTTCATTGAAAGATATATTTTCTGTAGGATCATTCACTTTTTTAAATGTTTTAATAAAACATATTTATATAAAAGGTCTCTCGTAAGTTGGAGAGTCTGTATTCTTTTCGACTATTATCGGAAAAATGTTGACATTTTAAAATCATTAAGAAACTATTACGAGGCATAACTTCTTTGAAAACAGGAGTTTCTAACTGATTACTAGTTGTTCAATAATTCTGAGAGCTATCTTTTTGATGTGTCTCATCAGTAAAATCAAACCAAGTAATTTTAAAATTTTATTATTATCAATTTGTTCATATAAAGGTGCATTATTCCTTTCTCAGATATTTATCCATGGTGATTAAGTATATCTGAAGCATACCTATTAAATTCAGCAACCAATACTAATAATATTTCATCCATGGACAGTGGTTCGAAATAGTCATATTAATTCTTATAAATGCTGGTAGGACGTTTTAACCCAATATTTCGAAAAAATGATAATTCATATATTATTTCTAATCCTTCTACCTCTTTCCATGAAAATAACATTTATACTTTCTCATCGAAATTTGTGACATATCTAAATGAACATTATTATTATCTTCGAAATTGCTATTTTCTAATTCTATATTCTCTCTCTCTTCTCCAAACTCTGAATCACTATCATTAGAAGTTTCATTATTTAAATCTTCATCAAATTCTGTATCTCTATTTGCGTCAGAAATTTCCACGGCATTTTAAAAATTTGAAGAAAAAACAAAGGGAAAAGAAAAATTCATCTATTATGAACAGCAAAAAAGTATCGAATGGAACATTTCTTTTCAAAATTGGAAATTGTTGTTCGTAAACGTCAACAAAGATAAGAATGCGTTCACAACTGCATAATATTGGAGAAAAATATCTCCACCAAACAAACAACAATTGTAGCACAGTCGTAAAAATTGTAAGGAAAATTCTTCCGGAATAAACTGGGGGATGAACTATCTCTGAATAGTATGATACAACGGTTGTACCATAGCCAAAGTAAGTGTAGAAAAATAATTGATTCAACTTATATACTGCCAAATTTTAAAGATCACTGGTCTCAAAAATATGGATTTAGAAATCATGCGAGTTTTTAAGAAATCAATTTTTAGCTACTATTGTTTCATAAAACATTCTACATGTACTAAATTTTAAAAGGTCTATTTAATAATTTTTAATATCTGAATGAATTTTTTTCTTCAATTTTGTTTATTATCTATGTGCCTTAATTGTGCACCTGTTGGTAAAGCTTATGATAAAAATATTCATTTAAAAACTTTTGTCTTGGATACATTTTTATGACGAATCAAAATATTTAATTAATAATGCTTAGAGTTTAAGCATTTCTAGATAAATTGAATAAAATATATATAAGAAAGTAAAAACTGTGCTTTTTTTCTGGGAATATTAATTAAGTAACTATATTTACTCGACAAAACCTCTATAAATCGTGTTAATGCATGCAAATATAGTTTAAGTTTATTAAATTGAAGAAGCTCTAGATTAATATGATGTCATTTAACTTACAAATCTTCGTAGTTAACTATTAAGTTATGTTAACTATGAGATGACAATACATAGCTCTTGCATAGTATGTATATATTTAATTTAATACAATTGTAGTTTAGATGATAATATTAGTAGCTTTCAAAAATTACAGATTCATGGTTCTTTATTCAATGATTAAAATCTCAGTCTATATATTGTTTTTAATATTTGAATAATTTTTCTCTAAAAGAAATTTATATCTTGGATTGAAAATGTTGTTATAAATTGTAAGTAAGGGTTTTGAAACGTCTGTTTTAAAAATGATAAAAAATGAGTTCTGCTTCTAAAATTTTTGGCTCTTAAAATAGCCCTTTTTTGCTTGTTAGCTTTTCATTTTCTTTTATTTTTATCAAATCTCTGATTTATTAAATTTTCTAATTCTTCTTTGAACTCTGAATTTCTATCATCAAATATTTCTTCATCTAAATCATCCATTAAATCCTCAATCTGTATTTTCTTGAGAAATACAGATTGAGGATTACTTTCGGAGGCACTTTAAAAAATTTAAAAAAAAAAAAAACCAAGAATAAGATATGACCTTTTATCATGGGCAACTTAAAAATATCGAATCGATTATTTATTTTCAAATTTGAAAGTAGTTATTCCTAAAAGTCACCAGATATACGAAACGTACATACAACCTGATAACGTTGGTGAAAAATATCCTCACCCAACAACGAACAATGGTAGAACAGTCGTAAAAAGAATCAGAAAATTTCGTTGAATTAGAAAAGAGGAAGGGTTAACTGTTTTTGAATAGCTTGGTATAGCTGTTGGACCGTAACCTAAGTAAATGAGAAAAAAAAATTGGTATCTTAGAATGAAAATGCTATTTTAAGTAATGGTTTTGAAACGTCCGTTTTAAAAGTGTTAAAAAATGAGTTCAGCTTCTAAGATTTTTAGCTCTTAAAATAGCCCTTTTATGCTTGTTAGTTTTTTTATTTCCTTTTACAGCACACGCACCACCAGCATACGTAACATCGAGTAGTATACGTACCAACTCGGTGGTACAGCATACGTACCACCGAGTTGTAGAGGTTAATGTTTTTTAATGTTTATAAACTCATAATCGATTAATATAAAAAACATTAAATTTTTCTTTAAATTTGATGAATTTTTAAAGGTATAAAATTGTTCATTTAACTACCTTATTTTGTAGGAATTACCTTGTCTCAGTTGGAGTCAAAAGTTCAAAAGAAGAGTGGCCTGTTCAAAAACTCATTTTACAAAAATTAAGCAGAGAAAAACTAAAATCAAATCCTTTCAAAACGGGTTCTAAGAAAAGGAAATCTAAATTTACATATTATTGCTGTATAATCAAATTACAACCATTGCAACGGCGTTCATTTATTAGCTATGTAAATCAAAATAGTAGGGAAGCGATAAGAATTCGAAACTCCATGGGGTTTTTTATCGCAAAGAAGTAGCCCGTAGTATTAGATATGGGTGCAAAAAGATTTATTCGAACTGAATGCTCATGTGAGAAATGGGCAAGACGGTGAAAGGTTAATAAAAATATGTTTTTTTTTAACTACCTGAAGTTTGATGGGTTGGATCCGGAATAATGATGTCAATACATTTTTCTTTGTCGTAACTTTAAGAAAACTTAGAATTACTTCATCTTGGTTTTTGAATTTAGTTTCTTATTGCTTTTCTCTTGTGATATGCTTTTTAAGTATTTCTTAGGCTTTGATATAACGTAATTTATTGTAATATTTGTTGTAATTTTGTTGGTTTAATACTTTAATTTTTAATTATTTACATGTCTAGCATATATTTTTAAATATTATGTGATATTACACATTATGCTATTTAAGTACTGTATTACAATCTAACCATGTAAGTTAAAAACTGTACATAGTTAAAGATAATATAAAATTTAATATATTTTTTTGTAATTTTGATTTCATTTCACAGTATGTTTTTGTATTTTTATAATATTTGCAAATTATTAGTTATATAATATTTAAAAATTTTAATTTAAATTCTTATAAGACATTATTTGAATTATATATATGTTAAAAATTATGTCTGAAAAGTATTAATATTTATCTTTGGGTGTATACCATACGTTATAAATCAAAAAAGTGGATTGAAAAATAATTGAAAGTTAAAGAAATAAAAAAAATATAATTTAAAAAATTCATTTATAAACCCAAAATTTTTTAAGAAAATAGAAAAATTAAAAGTAATATATTTAATGTTGTGTAACAGAATTTAGAATATTAAGCTGTATTATTCTAGAATTTCTGGGCAAACTGTTTAAGTTTTTATTTTTAATTAAATAATCGATTATAAAAAGGGAAATAAGATGCAAGGCAGAACAACAGTAAAATCAAACATATTTCAAATGTATTGCTTACAGAAAATTATATTTAGAAAAACTAGAAGATGCAATTCGCTTCTGTTCATGCATCTTAGCATAAGTTTTCGAAAACAAATGTTGAGATTGCAGATAGATTTCTGTTAAATCCAGAAACTCACATTTTCCAATGGGATAAACTCCAGAATCAGTCTAATTGGATGCAGAGCTATTGCAACCAGTGCAATCGAAGTATAATTGAACGCTACCTGCAGATCGAAATACAATTGAATGCAACGCTATTGTATTCAAGGCGGTTATGCACACACATAACCACGCACACCTAATCCTAAAACTATTACATAGATATGAATCCATATGACCAGGACTAAGTGATAAATAGAAAGTTTATTCTTCACGTATCCAGTGAGAGTTACTTGACAGAACTGAAATCGAGTTTCAAATTTTACATGACACACCTCTAAGTCCTCTTTGTGATGATTTTCATCGTACCATACAGCTCGTTACAATTATCTTCTCTGCTTTAGTGTCAACCACAAAGATATTTCATTATACTGGACAAAAATGGTCAGTCCCTTTCAGACACTTCTGTCTTTAATAATAAACTATTTATTGACAATGTTACAGAATGGCTAAGTTTTGCAAAGAAACCATATTAGGAACATGTCTGTCTCAAGTATGACACTTTACAATGCCTCCTTTACTTGAATTAAGAAAAGACAGTAACATAGCAAAACGTAATTCCATACAAGATGGCTTAGGAACGATGTGAAATCACATTCTAGTAAACTGTATGATGCTTTATTTATCTGAGTTGATTTTAACGAAAATTATTATTGATTTGAAATCAACCGATATATTGTAACCTTCCATATACCTCTCATATTTGTTGTGTGTTGCCTTCACGACTTGACATATAAACTTTTATCAACAATGATTTGTCAGTTTATGTTGCATGTTAAATCATCTTTAAAAATGTATACATATACATTAATGCAATAAATTTAAGCTACCAAAAAGTAAAGTGTAATAGTTGACGAAACACCTGAGTATGAGAGGCATGTACCAGATAGTTGTAAATAGATTAGAAATGCATGATGTATTCACATTGCATAATGCCCACAGCATTGAACTTCGATTTCCTTTGATTATAAAAAACATGAAGACAGAGCTTGTTTGCTATATACCAACGTCATAATATCTTTTCACTTAGGAAGTCATTTCCGCTCGCCATCGTAATATATGGCGAGCAGTAATAAGTTGAGAGAGAAGAACATAGGATGTAGAAACGAGTATGGTCGATTAGGCGAGTAGCTCAACCACTAAACCGATTCTGATTTATTGAGAGGAGCTGTTAGTGACAGTGGACAAGAGAGAGATTGTTGTTACTCTGCAGACAGGCTTGACACCTCAAAAGACCGAATAATCGAAGAAGACCATCACATCTACGACACATCATAGCAACTAACTGTCTCATTGTCCAATATTCATACACAGGAGAATACAATCACTAGCAGGTATTCTGCCCATGTCATCCCATCTAAGAGCCCTGAATTACATGAAAAATGCTACCAGGCACACATTACGTACTCGCTCAGCTGACACAGACTCACCATCGCCGATGTACAGAGGCACATATGGTCTGAAGGTGGGTTGGCTGCTATCGCCCACACGGTCATCCAGCACATCCAAGCGTTAAGTTTCAGCAGTACGTTCGCATTTTCAAAGACATGGAATACTTCTGGCAGGTTCCCTCAGGAGCCATTTTTCAACAGTACAATGCTCACCCACACACAGCCAGCCTCTTAGGATCATCACTACAATTCCTCCTTCTTCTGGCCTGATCGGATATCCAAATTTGCTCATCGAGCATATCTGAGAAAAATTTCTAGATGGCGTTGACTGCCTTTCAAGTTTGGATGAATTGAAGACACACTTTAAGCAACTGTGAACAGATATCGCAGACATCAAGTACTGGACTTGTATACCAATGTTCGACCATTTCACATCATGCGTTACAAGCCTAACAGGACACAAAACTATTCATTTGTAATTTTTCCTACAATAAATGACTATTTTGCTTTGATTTTTGTAACCTGGTTTACCTTAAGATCAATTGCACTTTATAGTAAAATTTGATTTTTTCCGATTAACCAACACCACTTTAGGCGCAACTTTATCAATCAGTATCTGATACATATATACATACATATATGTGTGTGTGTGTGCGTGTGTGTGTGTGCGTGTGTGTGTGTGTGCGTGTGTGTGTGCGTGTGTGTGTGTGTGCGTGTGTGTGTGTGTGTGTGCGCAAGCGCGCGTGTGCGTGTGTATGCGTGTGTGTGCATACTTATTCCAGATCCATTCCCGGATAGTAGATGAAGCAAAGCGCACCAGAGAATTAAGCACCACTTTAAACTAGATTAGTTATTAATTTTTAACAGCACTTAAAACCAGAATCCGTTTTTCGCAACATCCCAGCATTTCCAGCGATATGGAGGCGCCATAAATTTATAAATCAACTCTTCTGCAAAACCAGTCAATAAACCTTTGGCAGGATATAGATTCGCATGATCACCGCCTACATATGAAGCTGAATTACTCTAAACACGCTACCGCAAAGTTTATAATTCTATTTTAAATAAAACTATTTAGCAAAATTTATGAAATAATATATTTCATTTATAAGGGAAACATTTAATTAATTGTTTTGAATGAATTTGTTTACAATGTTTTCAGTTTAGCTGAACTGTTTTAGATAAGTTTTGCTTATTTATTTATCATATGAATGTGTAACATTATAATTGTCTGAAGAATGATGGTTGGAATCTGAAACATTGGTATAAACACATGTTTCTCAGTCCCATGTCCAAGAAATCTTAGAATTATTCCATCTCAATTCTTGGAATTAATTTATAAATTATTTTCTCTTTATAGATCTTGGTCAGTCTTTGATATTTGTACTTTGTTGTAATATTTTTAATCACTGGTTTTATAACTTTATAATTTTTAATTACTTACATGTTTATTATTCTTGAATATTAAGTAAAATTAATTTTTTTAATTTAGTGATTTTTTTTGTTATAACTTGATATATATTTTAATTTATAAATAATTATAGAAACTGAAATATGATGCTTTGAAATTTTGAATTTATTTTACTGTGTGATTTTTGTTTTTTCTAATTTAAATTTTGGTTTTCAATATATATAATGAAAGAAATATATATAACCTATTTAAAACACACATCGTTTGAAAACTTAAAAACAATTACCAGATATTTCAATCTGTTCACTCATGTATTCTGATAAAAAAAAATTAAAGACGGATAAGTGAAAGACAGAAAACTAAGATCGTGAGAAAAAAATAGGAATATTGAACATTTTTAAATTCTTATTCGAACAAGTGCATGCTTAAGTAAAGCCTCTCATTATATTGAACAATGAATATACTCTAGAGTAGGTACGATATCAGGAGGGTTTAGTTCCTTCCTAAAAAAAGAAGAAATAGTTTGTTTGATATGAAGATATAGAAGTAGCCAGAGAGAGAGAACTGCTAAACTTTAGAGAACTTCTTCACTTGATTGATGCTTCTTAGTAGCAATACACATGTAACTGGAAGTACAACA